>JAODOY010005648.1:0-10280 GCA_025399855.1 Forbesichthys papilliferus | reverse complement strand
GTTTGGGCGGCAACAAGAACAGTGTTCTTGTTTGTCTAAGAAGCTGGTAGTGTGCCATCTAGTGGCAGAAAGTATAGATGAAAGAAGAATATTCTACAGAATGTAATCAAGGCAAGAAAAAATTACCAGATTATACTGCTCAAAGGAAGAAAAAAAAATTAAACCACGATATAAACCGAACCGTTGCTCAAAAACCGAGATAGGAACCGAACCGTGGATTTGGTGAACCGTTACACCCCTAAGAGGTAGTCATGGAAAATATGTTGGGTTAGGCCAGGGATTTTTTGGCCCTAAACTGCCCCCTACTGAATATATTTTAAATCCTCCAAGCACACAAAGACGCAGGCAAGTATGTGATTAATGCCTTTCGCGCCGCAGGCGCTTGTCTACGTGTACGCGTTGCACAAAAACAGGTATATCAGGGCCTTAACAGTTATATGTGACCTCTGTAACTCTGTCCTCCCAGATGAACCAGAGCGCCCTAAGACCCAGTGTGAACACCACAGAGACAGTGTACAGACCACCAGTCCAGAGGGGTATCCTATAGTTGGAGCATTTGTGCCTCAATGTGATTCTAATGGAGAGTACAGATCTCAACAGGTTAGCAGTTTATGATTCAGATGTTTGTTTTTTTTTGTGTGTGGTTACATTCAAATGCATTATTCAACGTTAAATATGTGTTATTAGAATACCTCCATCCGATTAATTTGATATAACATTGTGCATTATGCATTAATTTTTCTGTACTAGTGTCATGGTTCTACTGGACACTGCTGGTGTGTGGACAATAGGGGGCAGGAGAGAGCAGGAACCAGGACTCCGCCTGGTACTGCTCAAATAGACTGTGACAAACCAGGTGAGACGTTTGTCCATCTTGCTGGGTGCTGACAAGTACATGTGACATCAGGAGGGTTGCTAATATAGCACTGCAGTTCTTGGGGAAATATGCTTGAATAGAAATAAATGTAATACAGGCTACAACATGCTATACAATAACAGTAGTATAAGCTGTCAATTTGATGATGAAAATATAGAGATGATGTGTACATTAACTTGCGAATGTGTGTTATTTAAAGGTATACGATATTGCAAGCTAATTTGTAAGATAATTCAATGTGTGTTGTGACGCCGAGGGAAATTATTAGCAAGCGTTCTCAAATTTGACTAACCCTGACTTTAACTGTGAGTTTAGGCATTTCTGTTTATTTGTCATATATCTGTCCATATGAAACAGAGCGCCCTAAGACCCAGTGTGAACACCACAGAGACAGTGTACAGACCACCAGTCCAGAGGGGTATCCTATTGATGGAGCATTTGTGCCTCAATGTGATGCTGAAGGGCAGTACAGATCTCAACAGGTTAGTAGTTTGTCCTTGAGATGTTTTGAAACATTTTATTTGTTATTTGTTTACAGTCGTATGTTAGCGCATGTGTGACCGAGTGTCTGTGTGTGTGTGGACTACAGATAATTAATTTGAGATGCTGGTGCGCTTAGTGTGACATCTAGTGGCTTAAAGTCATATAGACACACTTTAAATGTTATTAAAATACATTATTCCACATTATATATTGATGAATAATATATTGTTGTATTTTAAAGCAGCTTTCCTCTTAATTTGATAGGTTATAAAATTGGCACCTTATGCATTCATTCTTCTGTACTAGTGTCATGGCTCTACTGGACACTGCTGGTGTGTGGACAGTAGGGGGCAGGAGAGAGCAGGAACCAGGACTCCACCTGGTACTGCTCAAATAGACTGTGACAAACCAGGTGAGACGTCCGTCCATCTTGCTGGGTGCTAGCATGTCCATCCATTATACTGTACATTTGAAATGACCTGGGTCAGCTAATGTCCCTTTCTATTATCGTCTAGTTCAGATGTTGTGAATCATACCAACCTCTGTAACTCTGTCCTCCCAGATGAACCAGAGCGCCCTAAGACCCAGTGTGAACACCACAGAGACAGTGTACAGACCACCAGTCCAGAGAGGTATCCTATTGTTGGAGGATTTGTACCTCAATGTGACGCTAATGGAGAGTACAGACCTCAACAGGTACATCTCTACAGGGATAGCGAGACAGGTAGGAGATGGAGAGAAGAGCATTAACACGTGATGTTATTTCAGTGTCATGGCTCTACTGGACACTGCTGGTGTGTGGACAATAGGGGGCAGGAGAGAGCAGGAACCAGAACGGCACCTGGTTCCTCTCATGTAGATTGTAACAAACCAGGTAAGCCTACTATTAGGATTCACAACACCATATGGCTAATAGACACTAAGACATGCCTTGTGTTAAAGGGGTTATCTGAGATCGTTTAGTGGCCATTAGAGATACAACTCTAATCCCATAAACCCACCCGCAAATTTTTTCACTGTTCAAGTAAAGCGAGTCAGTTTGCAGTAGCAAATCTGGGCGACTTTCTAACCTGACACGCCAGATGTATGCTCTGCTAGACACATCCATCTGGGGAGCCGTCCATTGAAACTGCTTTAAATGGGCAGGCGCTTTCAAAGAATATACTTGGCAGGTGATTGGACGGCCCTGTTTCAATCCACTCTTGCAGTAGAAACGTCGGGAGAAGAGTGCAAACATATTTGCTCTTCAAATACATTCTAATAAAACTGATGCTATGTTGCGTCATCTACGCCAACCTCCGTAGGACCCGCCTTTGTCCCCTTGCCACATCTAAGCCACGCCCGCATGTAACAGTACAACACTGACTGGCCACACGCTATCGGCTTACTGGACAGAAGTATAGCGACTTCCAAGCTCTCCAGACTGATTCTCGTGGCAAAGTCAAACTGAAGCTTGCGAGGTCACCGCAAAAGTCGCTCGCATGTTCTACGGGAACTATACACACGGTGTGACAGACTTTTGGATTGTACCTTTAGCATGCATTCAATCTGCCTTTAACCGATTACACGTTAATCTCACTTAATAAAAACGAACCGCAACCACAGCTATACGGAGGCTGTGCTCTAAACATAGCCCTAGTATATGACTTGGTTTCATGTCCACATACTGTATCTGAAGCGGATATATGTGGAGGTATGATGGGGTGCCAGCTGGTTGCCGGGCAACATAACCAACAAAAACACAGTGATTTTGTTCAATGGCTAGAATAGCACACGTACACACACTTGAACTGTACATTATCATTAGCAGACCATTAACTGGTCTGGCAAAGTGTAATGTAAAAGCAGGTGTTTTATGGGTTATACATCTCCCTAGAGATAAGAATAAGTAAGCTTGAGAGATGGGAGACAGAGGGAGATTAAGAGCCCAGTGTAAATATTAGTAAAAGCTCTGAAGTGGTTTTGGGTTTAGTTGAAAGCTCCATAAAGCACACTCTTAAAGGATTCCACTGTGTAAACACTTTTGACAGCGGCAAGACGAACGTGCGCCGTTACTGTACTCGTGCACGCACGGCTGAGTGTGTAGTCAAATAAAAATAAAATCAAATCCGGGGCCCTCTGACTCATAAATCAAGCGTCCACGGTACTAGGGGGTTATTCGGTGTTACACAGACTGTAACTCGGGTGCGTTTGCTGTGTATTTTCGCCGTTAGACTCCACTCCAGACAGCGTGTGTGAGCGATGGAAGGCCAGCTTGTTAGAGCACTACGGCTCCACACCTGCCTCGCACCACTACCTACCGCAGTGTGAGCCCGACGGACATTTTAGGTATACACACACACACGCATACACAGCATGGTGTTGTAGCCATGCTAAAGTCCCAGTACAGTTATGAGGTATGCTCAGCTATTCTGTTTTCTCTCTCCCTCACTGCGCCCTTATGTCTCTCGCCCCAGCCCGGTGCAGTGCTACGGGGAGACGGGCTACTGCTGGTGTGTGGACCGTGACGGTCGTGAGGTGCCCGGGACCCGGTCACATGATGTGGTCAAGCCTGCCTGTAACCGCCTGTCTTACCCTGTGTCTGTCTGTCCGTCTGTCACCTGCCTGTAACGGCTTACACTCTGTCTGTCTGTTTGTCTGTCTGTCTGCTCTAGCTTATTTGTATAAGGATGAAACTGTGTAAATAGTGACTTATTAATTAAAATGCATATCCTACATTGTATGTAGTATTTATATAGACCTGCAGAGCCTATAGTACTGTCTATATTCTGTCAATTATGAGTACATGATTGTTTATTGTTTTATTAGCTTTATTTATGGAGATTGTGCAACATTAACGCCGATTGTCTCCGTCCAATCCCATGCCAGGCATCCCAACCGCGGCCCCTCCCACCGTGCACCCATTGCCCCGACCGGACGTGACTCCTCCCCCGGCCTCTGACATCACGCTGCTGTACGCCCAGGGCCAGCAGATAGGGGCGCTGCCGCTCAACGGCACGCGGCTGGACGCGTCACGGGCCACAACGCTTTTGGCTCTCCACGTGCGTGTTGACACATTGCTCTCTGCATGTTATTCTATGTATAGTCCTATGAATAGTAACACAGGTGAAACGTCTGTCTGTCTACATGTATTGCTGTGTGCGTTTGTAGTTTTTGAACAAGAGCACACACTTTACTATCATTAAAGTCAGGGTTGGTCATTCTGAAATTCTCAAATCTCATAAACATACTTGTGGGCGGTGTTAGCCACGTTGGTTATGCTCCTATTACCAGAGCCAGGGCTGTGTAGACTGCAAGGAGATATACTTTTATATATGACATATACCGTAGATGTCTTTGCATGTTTGACTGTGTATGTGTGTGTGTGTGCACGTGCGCAAGTGCAGGGCTCCATAGTGGTGGCCGTGGCCTACGACTGCAAAGAGAACCAGGCGTATTGGACTGATCTGGCAGGAAGGACCATCAACAGAGCTTTAATGGAGCCCGGTGCGGAGCCCGAAATGCTCATTAACACAGGTCGGTGACACACGCACACGCACCCACACACACAGACACGTAGGTGCCCAAACGTGTGCATCAATGGTCCTCTCCTCTCTTGCCCTGGTGTGTGTGTGTGCGTGCATAGAGGTGACCAGTCCGGAGGGCCTGGCGCTGGACGTTGAGCGCAGGCTGATGTTCTGGGTGGACTCGTCCCCCGACAAGATCGAGCGCGCCCACCTGGACGGCAGCGGCCGGCGCACGCTCTTCCACACCGAGCTGGTCAACCCCCGGGCCATCATCGTGGTGTCTTCCACTGGGTAAGACCAAGACCCCCCCCCCCCTTACCCCCTTACACCCTTACTGCAGTGCAGGTCAATACATACATTTACTGCCAACGCCCATGGCTTCTACATGTTCGGTTAGATCACCCCGTCAATCGTTAGCGATTGTTGAGCTAACGCACATTTCTGCAAATTCACCAAATATAGCGTGCGTTACGCTATACTACCGATTAAAGAATATTTTCTAAGGGGTTTGGAAGCCCAAAAGGGTTGGGGACTACCTTGAGCTGTGATTCTTGAGCTTTTGATCGCTGTTCGTGCTGTAAAAACATGATCTGGGACTTCGAGGAAAACAAAGTGGCGACCACCGCTCACAATGCCCTAGGCTTCGCAATGCGTTTCCAATGTGAGGGCTGAGCTTCTGAGGGAGTAGAGTTTTTGTTTTGAGTTGGACGTTCTCGAAAATGACATCGCAACAGCAGAGCAAGTATCTAGAAAATTCAAGAGATGACATAATCATCACATAATAAATATATGAGGATACATTAAAAAAATGTAATCTGATGAATATTAAGGAATTCAGATAACTGAACTCCTCTTAATTTAGCTTTATGTTGTCAACGAGCCAATCCCTCTGAGGAATTAGAAACACATTTGGCTGGCACCTCAGAGAGTCCCAAACTCATTTGTTTACGTCGGACCACCACAGAGACCTTTTTCAAGCTTGTTCCAACTACTTGCAAATGAAGCTCACTCAAAACAATCCTAATTTGAGGCCATGGGCGCTGACTATAATTCACTGTTAATACTGCGGCTAGATTTCACAAGGTAAACAGTTTGGATGCAAGCAAGACAACGTGTTAGTGTGCGTTCGTGCGTGCGTGGCTTGTGGAGTCTGGACTCGGGAGAGTGACCTCACCTTGACCTCATCATTGTAAAACAAGTGATCTTGAATATAAAAGAAACGTCAAAAAATGATCAAGAATCAGTTTTTGTGCAGCACATGTTTAATACATCTGTGGTATCAATTAATTGTAGGACCTTGTTTTGAGATTTTTACACATTTGCTCTTGACCTCCTTGAGTCATTTTCACTCTGACATGCACGCACGCGCACAGCTCTTGGAGAATACATGTGCTACTGCTACTCATCATAATGCCTAACCTCATTATCAAGCGGCTATGTGTATGTGTTCTATTATGTGTGTGTGTGTGCGTGTGTGATACATGCAATGTAAATCATTTGAGCATGGCAGCGATAACTTCGAAATCCAGCGAAAACTCGAGCAGTGTGTTCTGAATTATTCCCTTTAGTGTGTTTTCTGACAACGCCAGTGTACGTTTGTGTGAATGTGCGTGCGCGCGCGCTGATGAACAGTAATGTCCCAAAGGCAACTGCCACACACAGTGTTACTTAGAATCGCGTCCACGTGCATACACACGCACAATTCATAGAAACAATTGAACAGAAATGTACCATGATGCACGCATTTATCTGTACACGTGCACTGCAGGAAGATAGGCAACAACACGCCCATACATTAATTGATTTTCTGGCACACACACACACACACAGACACACACACACATGTGCACAGCGGGTTGATTAGCCATATGGTGTACATTACCCATGATTCCCTTTGGGCCAGCTAGTTTCTACACATGTACTCTGTCATCTGTACATTAAAAGCAGCCTTGACCTACACACCCACACACACACAGTAATACCGTAATAATTATCTATGTAATAAGTACGTTTATGTATTACGAATAGAAATGGAACAAAAAACATATTGCACAACTAACTCCCGCCTGCCTGCCAGACTGTCTCCCTGATGTAGATATTTTCACTATGCTCACAGTATATATTGTTTGTTTGTAAAGCTTTAACAGACATTTTCACTAGTTGCAAAGGTCTAATAAGACAGTTCTCCGGCCAACCTCTGAAAACAGTTATTCTTACTGCCACCTGCTGGCGTAGATGCAGTTATATAATATAATATAATATAATATAATTTAATATAATATAATATAATACATTGGATTTATATAGCGCCTTTCTAGTAACCCAAGGACGCTTCACCATACAACAAGTGGGACTAGGGGAGGGGGTGGCCAAGGTGTATTAAATGCATATGTTACCATGTTAAAAGTATTATTTTGTATTAATCCAAAACATCACTTAGGCCAAACACAAATACCTCTTATAAATGGGAGTGCTTTGATAATATGTTATAGTATTCTAAGCATGTGTAGCTAGTCACGCATTCCTTTCGCGGACTGTACGTGAGTCTTAGAACTCGCTGACAGATATCACTTTATAACATTATGGGAGGAACGGGGTCAAAGGTCACATCAGTAACCTGATGGCGACCTCATCACCGTAGGACCGGTGACTGTGACCTCATCAGCATGAGACAGCTAGTCCCTCGAGACAAGTACCGTGCTGTGTGTGCTTGTGCAAGTTCTTTTTTTATTTTTTTATTTGCGGCCTGACAGAAGGCATTGATAGAATAGAAGTAATCATGTAATCAGCAGATGTTTAATGTTTATTTCACGTTTCTATCTTTCTCCGTCTGTCCATCCATCCATCCATCCATCATAACCCCCTGCTGCAGCACGCTGTATTGGACTGACTGGAACCGCGAAGCCCCCAAGATAGAGAGCGCTTCCGTGGACGGACACAATCGCAGGCTGTTGGTGTCGGAAGGCGTCGGCTTGCCCAACGCCCTCACCTACGACTACTCTTCACGGCAGGTCTGCTGGGCTGATGCAGGTACACGTGTGTGTGTGTGCGTGCGCGTGCGTGTTCCACCTTGCACAACTGATTCAGATGGGAATAGGTTAAACTCAAGCAGTGAATTACATGAGTGAGTGCAGACGAATGCTCATTGCCATTAGAGAACAGGGAAATACAGCTTGTTTGGCTGATTAGACTCTTCTCAGGACGTGTCGGTGTGATCTGATTGACATCTGCTTCTTCTGGGTCTGTTGCACCTTTAATGGAGGACACACCGACACCTTCGTCATGATTGGTCCTTTTGAAAGTGCAGTTTTCTAACCTCAGCTAATGTCCAGCATTGCTCCATGGGATATGAAACATTGGACTATTACTGCCTACTGAAGGTCACCCATAGGTTACAATGTGTATGTGTAATCAACTGGTCCATCTGGGATGTGCCACAGGCACAAAGCGGTTGGAATGTATATCGCCTGACGGCTCGGGACGAAGAGTGATCCGCTCCAACCTCAACTACCCGTTCAGCATGGTCTCCTACGACAACCACTTCTATTACACTGACTGGAGAAGGTACCTGCAAAATGCCTCTGGGAAGGTTGTTTTGATTTTGAAATCCGAATTAATTTAAATTATTGTTATGTCACTAATAAAAGTAAGTCTGGTGGATCCTATTGTGTTTCCTGTTAGTTACAGATGTCTGTCTGTCCGTACCTATAGGGACGGGGTCATTGCCGTGAGCAAGGACAACAGCCAGTTCACAGACGAATACCTACCGAACCAGCGGTCCCACCTCTACGGCATCGCCATAGCAACCAGCCAGTGTCTATCAGGTGAGATGGCGTCAGTGGCTCTTCTCAGACAGCAAACACCCCAGCTTGTGCTCAGTGGGTCTCGCATCAAAATAACATAACTGCAGCTAAAAGAAAATATGAATTAATTACTTCTATATGATGTGCTTTTTTTTTGTTCCCACATGACACCTGTTCTTTTAGGCAAAATACACATGAGGAATTTTATTAATGAACACTGGAAGCTTAAACATTTAGCAGGTAGCAATTGTGAAATGTTTAGTTGTGTTAAGTGTTAATGTGTGTTAATAATTCCCGATATTTAATACCTTCAAAGTCAAATGAGCAAAGTGGTTATGAGAGAAATACAAACAAATGAAACCAATGCCCCTTCTTTTTGTCTGCAGAAAGAGAAAGTCCAAACAACATTTTGATCCCTGCTCCAACTTGGTGGTGTGTTCAGTGGTCTTAACGTTCTGAACGTTCAATTAACCTTTTCATTGAATGGCACGTTTTCTCTAAAACGTTCTTGAACTACTGACTTAAGACGTTTGCCTTATTAAATGGGCGTGGCCAGTGATGCTCAGTGACGTGTAGGAAGCGTAGAAGCTTGTTGACACAACCATAACGGACATGTCCTTCCATTGGAACAGTGGTGATTCTAGAGCCATGCTGGTTCTCCCATCGTTTTGTACCGTCTATACTGCTGAAACTATGATCTATAGCAGTGATAGCATGATTGATCTGTTGTTGTTAGCCATGTGAGCCTTCTTCGCACAGCCTATATGAATCTCCGCCCCTAATTTCATAACCTACTGTTCACATTTATTGAACGTGTAGCAAATGTTCTACCATCATGAATGCAGGGATACATTCCAGCAGTCATTTTCCATCGTGGCTCTTGCCTGTCACACCCTCAGAAACTCCCATTATTGATTACATCATTAATATTCACAAATTAATTAAAAACAGGCGGGGGGAGGGGTTAGCTCATAACCATGATGTAAAACGACTGCTGGAATCACCAGCAGCAACTAAATTACATAGAGTAGGGTAGGGTAGGTAGGTGGTTGGAGTTGGACGTAGGCACGTATGGGTTCACATGACCCATTATTTAAGTGTCATGTTAACTCAGAAAGCGTTGTTCCTGACTAAAGTTGGATGGGGGATTTCACTATCCTTATGGAAAGTTAACAAGGTAATAATCAGCCTCCCATAGGGTTGGAGGTCTTTGTGTGGATGATGATAGTACTTACGGCCTAAAGCTACTTATCTTTTATAAACTAGACCCTGAAGCCCAACTTTAGTTTAAAACAATGCTGTTTAGTGTATTATAACATAAATGAATGTCGCCCTGGGTTGCATGTTCCGCCATCCATCCCCAACCACCTCCCTACGGGATTTAATTGACTCTGGTAATTCCAGCAGTCGTTCTCCATCGCAGTTCTGTCTGCACCTCCCATTAATGATTACTAGTAAACTATCTCAAGTTGGACTTTAACGTCTACTTTTTAAGAAAGACGTGATGGAAGGAAACCTCGTGGTCGTACCACCGTCCATCCCCGACCTGCCACCCTAAGGGATTTAATTGACTCTGGTAATTCCAGCAGTCGTTCTCCATCGCAGTTCCAT
>JAODOY010005647.1:0-31961 GCA_025399855.1 Forbesichthys papilliferus | reverse complement strand
TAATAATAATAATAATAATAATGTTATTGTTATTATTATTATTTCAAAATACCAGGCCTACAATATACTATTTTATATACTGTAAGCAGCAACTTTTCCTTTTACTGTAACAGTACGAATAACTAATATAAAATATTGCTTATTCCTTCTGATATTTGATCGAAAAACATGACTAATACCTGTACATTTGAAACTGACTGTGTTTAAAAATATATTTTTTAATACATCATGAAGTATGATCATGTTTCATTCATATTACTGCATTTTGTTTCAATGATGGCCTGTTCAAGGCTAGTCATGAAAACTGCAATTCTGTAAAAAAAAAAATGTAGGTGTGTGTTTTCAGTGAGCATCAGTTAAGAGTGATTGCCACAGTCCTGGGTGAGTTCTGTCTCATGTCTCTTTGCAATCGTGTGTGTTTGGGCTTTAGCTACAGTCTGCAAACTGCTGTGTGTGTGTAATATGGGGTTGTGCATATGCCTGTGTGTTACAATATTGTCTTACTGTGTGTGATATATCTATATGTATGTGTGTGCACAGACTGCGTGGGTGCACTGTGAGTGTGTGAGTCTGCATGGCATCTACCTGTGTGGCGGTGTCCTTAAGCCCAGTAATCTCTGTTTGTCTCAGTCTGAGAGCAATAATGCTCATGACTCATATTCTTAGAAGGGGTGTGCTAAACCCAAAGGCTTCACCACCGCCACAATACGCAGCAATCCCTGCTGATACGTACAGCGCTAATCTTCAAATGACATTTGTTAATATGTTCGGAATATGTAAGGAAAGTGGTTAGACCCCTTATGTTTAGCGTTCCTATTCTTCATGTATAATCTGGGAAGATTTGTGGCAGACTGTGTATGGGAGGGCCGGGGAGACCGTTGCAATGGGAATCAATCTTAGAGAATTGTGAAGTTTGACATGTGGTTTGCTTGGGGTGGGTATACACTATCACATGACTATCTCTAGAAACATAAGTACCTGAAGGATTAAATGATCTTAAAGATGTTTTCAGACTCGGTCAGCGGGGGTGAGATCAGTATAGGGCTGTTACAAGAGTGTGGGTTCCATTTTAACATCGACAAATAATTTTGACTGGTATTTACTTCAGTAAAGCACACCGTTACACCGTGTTTTACTGGGCGTGCAGCTGAAACACACTGGCCGCTATAACACAACATAACATGCTTCCATATTTGTACAAACTAGAAAAGTAATGGGTAGTAAAAGTAGTGAAAATTGGGACACCTGATTGGTCCTGAGATACTTGTGTGTGTGTGGGGGGGGGGGCATTGGGATCATGAGAGGATTTCACATTTTGTAATTTAACATTTTTCAGTTGATTATCTTTTCATGTGTTTTGCTATGCCTAAAGCGATAATGTCCTGTTTGGGGGAGAAAGACTGGGATGAAAAAGTACCATTATGTACCATGTCATTTTGAAGCAGCTCATTTCACCAATTAGTTGTTTTAGTAGGGGGCGTAAATACATGGCTCATAGTAGACTTCTACAGCATGTTCTTCTGGCATGGTTTAGCTTGCGGTGGTTTATCTAGACACTTTAAAAGAACGTGTGGCAGGAAAAAAAGAAACACATTTGGTCTTTTTCAACCCTGGACCACATTGTATCCAACCACATCAATTGGTCCTGACAAAAGAGTGTAGCTAGATTACAGTAAACACACAGTACAGCCAGGTCTACAGTTATATACTTCAGCTCTACTGTGGCACTCTGATCAGCCTTTGATCTGTCCACCACAATGTGTGCATCTCTGTGTGTGTGTGTGTGCGTGTGTGATAGGGGTGCATGCTGGTATATAGGTGAAGGTTTTTGTGTTAACTTTTGGATATATGTTTGTATGTGTGTGTAGGTGTGTGTGTGTGTGTGTGTGTGTGTGTGTGTGTGTGTGTGTGTGTGTGTGTGTGTGTGTGCCCTGCAAAAGGAGGAGGGTGATTGCCAGAGGCTAGGACCAGAGGATTAGTAGAGTTCCACTCATGTGCTGCAAAAGGAGAAAAAACTTCCCCTCTTCTGTTTGTCTTGTTACATCCTGACAGTGAAGAGGCCTCGCTACAGGACACACACTGACATGGAGGTCGAATAGAGGCAGGCTCTTTGAACTGCCTAGGATTATTAACATAGCCGCGACTGAAAAAGCAATATCCGAATGTTACAAAGAGCGCCGTGTCAGTTGATAATCTCCCCGTCTGTAACGTTAAAGATGTAGCATGTATTATTTGGCCACCATGGGCAAAGGTAGGTGTGTGTGTGTGTGTGTGTGTGTGCGCGTGCGAGTGCGTGCGCGTGTGCGTTTGCGTGCGTGGGCTAGTGTGTGTTTGTATGCATGTGTGTGTGTGTGTGTGTGTTCCTGCTCCGTCCAATCATGTTCCTTGGATTCACATCTAAACAATATGATATTTTTTCTCTAAACCGGAGGTTTTCAAGGTGACTGTAAACAAAGAACTAATTCTACTCAGGTATTATCCATACTATATACAGTACACAGATGAGCCAAGCATTCTGACCGCCTGGGTGGTCATAATGGGTTGGCAGGGGTCATGCATGCCTGTATGCAGCAGATTTCTACTGTATCCATCTTTAAAATGTTCTGCCACGCCCACTTGTACTACAGCAGCTTTCCTATTGGTTTGTTGCCCTCATGCAACAATGAGCCTTTGCAGCCTGTTGCCTGGTTGCATTGTCCCTCCTCAGACCGCTATGGGTGCTGTGACCCAGTCGGCTTGCCGTAATGTGGCCATGCTGTTCTCTTACCGCCTAATATATCCCAGACCCTGGCATATGCCGTTGTTAGGAGATGATTGGCAGTATTTGCTTCTTGTGTGGGAGGTCACAATGTTTTGGCTTATTGGTGTATTGACGAATATGGATGGTTTTAAAATGCTTAAAGGTTGGGTAAGCTATTGTAAGCTTTTGTCAAATATCGCCTCATGGTCCGCAAGCTGCTCGTTTTGTGCGCGCACTGAAAAATAATCTGGTGTTTCTACACAGTCCTGGCTCTGCCAATGGGAACACATACAGGGTGATGCAGACCGCACCACGCAACACTACCCCAGCGTTGGCAATGCACGACCAATATGGGGGTTTTGATGAGTTCAAATATCAATAGCGCTTACCTCACCTTTTAACAAAGTAGTGTGTTCTAGTCTGTCTGTGGTGCCAGGTGTGTTCCGGGCAACACACTAACCTCTGCTCTCGCTTAATCAGCTAGAGTGCTGCTGCACTAATCTGCTGTACGCATCTGTGTGTGTGTGTGTGTGTGTGTGTGCGCGCATGTGTGCATGTGTGTGAGTGTGTGTGTGCACGTGAGTGAGCGCGTGTCCCATGCTAAGGCACAGTAAATCTCCGTGTGCATGTGTGCGTGTGTGCTCATGCTTGCATGGTCAAAAAAGTTAAACCATGCTGTGCACACAAGGTGTGTGTGTGTGTGTGTGTGTATATGTGCATGTGCGTGCGCGTGCGCTTGCATGCCTGCTAGGCAGACTGGGGCCTTCTGGAGATTGGAGTGGCCTTGAGGTCAAAGGTCAGATAAACACAGCTGGCACACACCTCCTGGTCGCTTTAGAAAAGCTGTTTTCTCCTCCTCCCCACTCCTCTTCTCCATCAGATTTGGCTCCTTATGTACATTTTCTTTCTTCTTTGTTTTCCTGACTCTCTCTCTCTCTCTCTCTCTCTCTCTCTCTCTCTCTCTCTCTCTCTCTCTCGGGTGAGGAATGCTCCCTCTGTGCCCAGTTCCACAAGGTCTACACACTGTGGTCAATAAATCAGCCATTTCTGTCTCTTTTTGTCTCGTTTGTGTGTCTCTGTCTTGCCTTTCATCTTTGACCTTGTCGGAGTGTCTCCCTCATTCTTTTTCTCTTTCTGTCTGTCTCTAATTTATTTTTACAGTAATACAATCTCATTTTCTGACCACTCTACCTTTAAACACAACTCTACAGAATACTCAACATGTTACCGTCTTTCTCATTTGCCGAGACACATTTCGTGAAGCCCTCAACCATTTTCTCAAATCTTTAAACACAAAAGCCAATTTTCAAACTACATTCACAAACCTCTGACTCTTCTTGCAAAATGTAACTATTGCCTCAAAACAGAATGATCTGTTCTCAAAATCAAACAATGTTTTCAGATTATACCACAGCGAATTAAAACTAAAACACTACTGGTTGTCGGTCATATACCTATGACGGACGTCTATTTCTTTCAACCTGCAACAACCTGTGCACTCTATTAATTTCATCACATCATTAGCAACATGTGTGATACATTTTGAGCCATTGTGTTTAAGCTGTGACAACTATGTTTAAGTTGTGTTTGACTTCTGACACCATTATGCATCACAAGTGCATCACATTGCAAAAAGTGTTTTAGTGAGTGAGAACGTGTTTAAAGTTTTGCAAAAAGACTCATGCAGATCTACAAATTGAGTCTAACTAGGTGAAAGCTGTTTATGGTTTTGCCAAAAGAGTGATCAACTTAATACATTAGTTCAGGCCATTGATCATTTGGTTCAGATAATATGTTTTAGTGTTTTGGCAATTGAGAAAAACTGTAATATACATTTTACAATATTATCAATTCTAAATGGCCATCATGATTATTGGGCTCCTGAGGCTTACACCCAGAATATCTTTTTTTTTGTTTGGCCATGAATCTTGTCCTGGTTCTGGAACTGTTCTCCTGGATAGGGGACTTTATTCTACTTGAGTTGCCCAGGGTGTGAGGCGCCAGGCGGGTGTGGGGATACTCACAAGTCTCCGGCTGAGCGCCACTACAGGGGAGACTTTAACGCGCACGTGGGCAATGATGGAGACAGCTGGAGAGGTGTGATTGGGAGGAACGGCCTCCCTGATCTAAACCCGAGCGGGCGTTTGTTGTTAGACTTCTGTGCTAGGGTTCTGTGCTAACCCTAACCAACTGGTGGTGAGTTGGGTCAAGGGGTGGGGGAAGACACTGGACAGACCTGGTAAGCTCAAACTGGTAGTGTGCGTGAACACACACCTCCGGCGAAGGTGTGTGTGACACTAGTGGTCAGGGAAGGCGTCCGACTGAAGAAGGAGGCCTTTTGGGATATGCTGTTCCGGAAGACTCTGGAGGCGATTGCAAGGCACCGACCGGCCCGAAAGGCTGCAGCACCTGCCGTAGCAGAAACAAAGCAGCGGATGTGGGCGAGCTTGAGAGAAGACACGGAGAAAGAAATGGCCAGAGAATCGGAGCTGCCGGAGCGGTATTACAATCACTTTACCGCACCGTTGTGACGAAAAGAGAGCTGAGCCAGAAGGCAAAGCTCTCCATCTTCCGGGTAAATTTCGTTCCTACCCTCACCTATGGTCATGAAGGGTGGGTCATGAACGAAAGAACTAGATCACGGGTACAAGCGGCCGAAATTGGTTTTCTCAAGAGGGTGGCTGGCGTCTCCCTTAGAGATTGGGTGAGAAGCTTGGCCATCCGGGAGGAACTCGTAGAGCCGCTGCTCCTTTGTGTCGAAAGAAGCAGCAGGTGGTACGGGAATCTGGTAAGAATGCTTACACACCAAAATGTTATATAACTCAGTTAGTGAAACTTGGGGAGCAAAGCCACAGCCCAGATCTGCACAACTTTAATCACACTCTCAGCCTCACACGTTTTGCAAAAGACTACACACAGTGCTTTGCAAAACACTAAGCACACACAATCTACATTACACAGCAATCTAACACAATGGCACTTTTTTGTGATTCCAAAGCACTGCCTTCCAAAATGCCACACCTATGAAACAATTGATAAAACCCGGCCATCAGGTGAACAGACACTAAGGTGCTTATGTAACTCTAAACTCACCAATCATCCATAAGCACTATAAAAAGACAGCTGGTGAGTTTAACATTTGATCTGAGAAATATATATAAAATAAAATAAATAAAATAAAACAGTCAGGTGAGACTACACAAATCATTGTGTAGTTTTGAATTAAGTGTTTCATTTTGCAAAATATCTGAGTTGTTCTACTTGTGTGTAATATGGTTTTGTGAATTGTGTGTATAGTGTTTTTACACAATTTGCCCTGTTTTACAAATTGTGCTTAAGCAATCAAAAAAAAAACCTGGAATCATAAAGGTAATTTGAAGATACTGAATTCAAACAGGTTGCCTATACACAGAGGTCTGAGCTAAGGTACTAAGATAGCTACAAATCAAACACACACACACACACACACCTACACCCACACCTACACCCACACACCCTAACACAAACACAAATTCAAGATGAATAAACAAAGAAATTGCCAGCAGTCATATGTAGCAGTTAACCGGAACTAAGGGGGCAATGAGGAGGGAAAGCACAGGGGTTGGAGGCGAGGAGGCGTTGACCACTGGAACCGCACCACTGTGTGTCTTGAATTGGCTTGTTTGGCACAGTGTCCAGTGGGTCAGCCAAAGTAGTTTCTTCTTCTTCTCCTCCTTCTCTCCTCCTTCCATCTTCATCTTCTCAATCTTCTTCTTTGTCATTTTCTTCATCTTATTCATATCATATTCTCTATCTTGTTCATCTTCATCTTTATATTGACCTTTTCTTCCTCCTCCTCCTCCTTTGTAGCCAGGGACCCCTGGGTGTCCAAAGGCTCAGGTGTGTGTGTGTGTGTGTGTTTGTGTGTGTGTGTGTGTGTGTGTGTGTGTGTGTGTGTGTGTGTGTGTGTGTGTGTGTGTGTGTGTGTGTGTGTTTGTGCACGTTTCAGGCCTAGGGGCCAGAGAGAGAAAATGGAAAGGTGTTCTTTTGATGGAACTAGGTTTGGCCAGATTTACCATTCAGCATTCTGTGGGGGTGGGCGTTAAGAGAGAGCAGACAGAGCTGCCCAAAGCTGACCCCACTGCGGCTGCTGCTGCTGGGAGCTGCTGGGAGCTGCTGGGAGCTGCTGGGAGCTGCTGGTAGATGCTGGGAGCTGCTGGGAGATGCTGGGAGCTGCTGGGAGCTGCTGGGAGATGCTGGGAGCTGCTGGGAGCTGCTGGGAGCTGCTGGGAGCTGCACTCTAAGCTCAGCTGTGGTTGCATTATTGTAACCAGTGCAGTAAAGCTTCACCCCTGGGCTCAAGCTATTGGCTTTGTATCTTAATGTTTGTTGTTTTGTTGGCTTTGAAAATGAATGGACAAAAAGTTCTATACAAATGTATGCAAAGTATAACACAATAGGCCAACAGTGAGTGGGAAGCTGATTGTCCAAACTACAGTATATTATTTACCTTGTCCAACTTTGAGCTAACGTTTAAGCTAACTTATAATAATGTTAGCCTAAAGTAATTATTACATTTGAGATTTGTAGAAGTGAGGAACTGACAAAAAAAAGTAACTTAATGTTGAAAAATCTACAAAAGCAGCAATACAAGTAGACCATCCAACAAAATACATCTGACATGTCTAAAATACTTTAAATCAAGTGGAAAGCCCCCCCTCAAATTCAGCAGAGAAGAATATTAATATCTCCAGAGTCTCTTTCCATGTGCCGGCTGGTTCCCTTCATCTCTCTCGTGCCGTAATAAGCGTCTCCTTATCGCTCTCCTTCGTTTTGTCAGTTGTTCAGAGGCCATCCATCACCAGGTGTCACTAGACAAGTGGCGTGTCCACAAATATCTGGGGAAAATCTCCATCGGTCCGATAGGGTGACGTGTTATGATTGTAATGCATCCAGTACTTCATAATATGAACCACACCAAGCCACTAATGACATACCAGGCTAGTAATGAAGCAGGTCTTTTATACACTGTAATGGGTTGTATCAGTCCACAGGTTAGTGGAGTGACATCAGATTGCAAACCATCACAGTGCTTTTGAGCAAAGCTTAATAATTAAGATACTTTGCTGGAGCTTCCAACAGTAGGACGTTATGGTTTTACAGGTTTTAATATGTTTAAATGTTGAAACATGACTTGTATGCAACAGGGCAGGTGTTCACAGGAAACCATTCCGGTTATATGAAGGTTAGAAGAGTTTTCTTTTTCATCTATACCACAAGAAAACATCCTGTGTACAACTATTGTGATTTAATTGACTTGTGTTGTTTTGTGGCGGATGTGGTGCTATATTCTCACAGCGTTTCTTTATGTGAGCATATTTGTTCTTCAGGGCGTGTTCTTCTGAAGTTCTAATGAATTCCTGTCTGTCTGCCCGTCTGTCAGCCTAGCCTTGGTGAGTTTGTAAGAACACAGGAAGAGTCACCAACATGCCTTGTCTTTCTCAGTAGGCTGTGCCTGAGCTTTGGCACCGGCGACGGTTTTGGGGCATTGTTTGGAAGCAGCCTCTCAAGTTACAGCCTACTTGTCTTGGCAGCTGCCTGTGGATGATGTGATTGTTGTCGTATGTAGATGTCAATGGCTGCACTGTAGGAATAATAGCTACTCTCCCACCACCCATACCCCATCTTCTCTCACTGTACTATATAGGTAGATGTGCTCGTTTACGACACAGCTATAGATGTTTCATGTGAAAACCAGCCTTCCCCGTGTAGGCATATGGGAACTTCCATACTGTTGCATGCAAAGAAAATGGTTGGCTCCTGACGAGAGGCCACAGCTGCTGAATGGCGGACGGCTTCATCATTGTCTTCGTGTTACAGATGGATGAAGCTGCTGACAGACTGGCAGAATAAATTGGTGGGGTTATGAGGGAGAAACAAGCTTACGTTTCAGCTTCTGCCTTTCCGCTCTCGTTCCCCTTCAGCCTTGTGGTGCATATTTAGTCAAATGTAAGAATATCGGACGAGGAGACAGTTGGACTGGTGTGCGTGTTTGGTTAAAAGGACTTAGAGCAAAGAAAAATATTTGCCTGTATCGGTTGTCTGTATACACAATGGTATGACATCTGCATAACTGGAACATACTGCAAAGCATAGCAGAGTACACATGTATTAAGCAAATACCAGTAGAGCTATCAGTGGAAATGGTACAATGATGAGACGAGCACTTGACAGATTGTTAAATAAAATGACAACTGGAGCTAATTTAGAGGCCAGAGTCATTCAAAGACCCTTGTGTGTCTGCATTACAATAGTCGCACACAAAAAGATATTAAATCATGAAAGTCAAATACTATTCAAAATATATGAACAGAAAAAAAGGTGTAACACATACCCCCCCAAGACAAATCATGTTGTGATCAACAACTTTGGGACCACTGACAGAAAGCATATGGTGGTGTTTTTCAGAGCATCAACTGGTGATTGAGCACAGGCAAACACCATTTTGCATTATTCCAAAGCACATTTTCCTACAATTTAGTCGTGGTCTTGGCACCTCAGTTCATGAGTTACGGTCCCCAACCCAGACAGGCTGTTAAAGCACTCGAGTAGAAGGGGGCAGGCAGTATATTAAGTCAAATTTTCATAAGCCCAGTCTTAAATTAGATGTTTGGTCCTGGTTTAAGTAAAACCTGGAGGTAACGCAGGCCACAGTGGAGCCACAGAGATCAGCAAGATATACGGTGACATCAAAGCTGTTCTTTGCACCCAACAGAAACAAATTCAGAAAAAACCCACTGATCCTAGATGCGGGTTCATAAAAATAAATGTATGCCAGCCTGCGCAAACAGTACCGTATGTATTGTGTTTGTGTGGATGCGTGTTGATTTGACCTGTCTTAATATGAGAACAGAACACCTATCTTTAACATAGTAACTGAATATGTGCACGAGATCCGATATGTAAGAGTGTGTGTGACCCACTGTGTGTCTGTGAATGGGTGAATATCTCCACTTCAGCAGATTATTAATAGCTATGTGGTGCTTCTCCAGGTTTTTTAGATGAATTACCACTGTCTGGACATACCTGGCAGGAAATATGATCACGCTTGTCAAATTAGTTTGAAAGTTCATTTGTAAATTTATCCGATCGCTAGGGTGAAACGTCTGTATTAAAAATCTATTTAAGCTACTGTATTGGTTTACGCAAGCTACATGTAATGTATAAACACTCCTGAGAGACATTCAGGTACCCGCGTTTGTGTAAGGAACTGATCAAACCTAACTTACTAACACTCTTTTTTGAAAAGGCATAAGTTAGAAAAACATTTTTTATTTAGGGGGGTTATACTTTCATCCTGTGTGCCAACATTTACATTTTGCGGCTAGATAGTGATGAATTTTCTTCTACACATATAATTAAGGCTGTATCATTAGCAATGCCTTTCACTTTGACTTCTGAAAGTACTTTGAAGTTTAAGATCTTTGGGCTTTTGAGAACGATGAGTTTGTTACTTTATGTATAGTAGGGTACTGTAGGGTACTGTACTGTTATTGTTCTTAAAATAAAATTGCATACCATGAAATACAAACATCAACATTCCATGCCGAGCTCATTAAGAGCCCTGTATCTTAACGGCTATACTGTACACTCAAATGAAAACATAAATCATTATCTTAAAAGATGTATTTACTAACTGTTATGAGGATTATGGTATGACATAGTGACATTCTTAAAGGCCAATTAATTGTGACTTTATAAATAGTTAACTAGAACATCTGTAATTACACACACATTCAGTAGTGTAGATTATTTTGTCAAATTACTGTGGACTGTAGTTGTTTATTATGATTATATAATTTAGAATATTAGGAAAGAAAATTATAAACTATTCACCCAACAATTTGAAATGATAGTCAAAGAATTATGTGTTATTAAGGTGTACATTAAAAATTAAGGATCAATAACATATTTACCATTTTCAAATTGATCTAATTGAGCAGTGCAGACAAAATTTTAGAAATAATGTTTTCTTTTCTCTTTCTCAAACGTCTCTGTATTTTTAATGCCTGTATTTTTCATATATTTGCAAATTCTGTAATGTTTTTATAGCACGATTGTGGGGTGAATCTAGAGGGTTATGGCCACCAGTTTTGACATAATATTAAGGTGAGCACCAGGCAGAATTATTCAGACATGGCAACCAAAGTCTAGAGAGAGAGAGAGAGAGAGAGAGAGGGAGAGGGAGGGAGAGAGAGAGAGAGAGAGAGAGAGAGAGAGAGAGAGAGAGAGAGAGAGAGAGAAAGCGGGGAAGAGAGAGATCTTACAGTGGACTTACCATTAGTCCCAACCCTGTCACCCTGCCATCTAAAACCCAATGCCAGCACCTAAGTGGCCCTCATTTAGCCAGTTAGGATTGTCCCTAGTCAACCTGTAGGACAGAGACACAACTGCAGGGGGTGTGGGGGGAGCTGTGGAGCCTTAAAGCAGGTATAGGCTGGATTTAGTGTGGGGCGGCTGTGATCCTGTCTCTGCACGCGGCTTGAGATCCAACCCCTGTTTGTCAACCAGCGCTGAGATTTGCTCTCCTCCAAACCCAGTAATATGTTACTGCAGAGAAGCTGCGGCGTCTTTGTAGATATATGTTTCTAGCAACTGTGCCGCCAATTTGCAACAAGACGGTGACATGGTGTGTGTGTGTGTGTGTGTGTGTGTGTGTGCGTGTGCGTATGTATGCATGTGTGTACGTGGAAAAGAGAGTTTACGGGCTGGTCTTATTCCAATCCTTTTAACCCCCTCTGAGGCGATAAGCAGCCATTTTGGTTTCCCTGCTAGGCTTTAGGCCCTGGCTGTGTGTTTAAAGCCACAACGAACACACCCTTTAACAGAGTGAGCAGCACCAACAGAAGCTACAGGCTTCCAGGACAGACAAAAGCCTCGGCTTACACCTGTAAATGTGCCACGCTGGAATTGCCCGTTATAATCCAGTGAGCCTGCGCAATCCATCAGTACAAAGGGAATTGATGATAGGGTATTATGGCAGTATGGTAAATATAGGCCTTAGAAGTGGCTGAGATAATATATTAGCATGGTTTCCCTAAGTGCAACTGAACTAACACAGAGCCTTTTTTTAGCTTGTAATGTGATGATGGATGTATAGATCAACTGAAAGGTGGGTCCATGGTGCAATTAGAGTTCCTTTTCTTCATTTGAGTAATACTGTGTGTGTTTGGTTACAGTTGGACTACAAATCTACATCTAGTTCTACTTACGATGGAAAAATATGAATTAAAGCAATGAATATGTAGGCTAGTGTAGACGAAAATGACAATGTCATAAATTACAGTAATAGGTTATGTAATATTATTGTTTTACTAAATGTAACAAGCGACACAAAGGTTATAATTAGTATAGGTATAGTAACATTTCCATTGATGTTTAATCCTAGTTTTCATAAACGTTATAAAACTCATATGCACAATGTGAATTATCGATATACAGTATTACTGTAATTGTGTGTGGCATACAGTAAGACAAAACACAAAGGCAAATATTGGTGGATTTTTTGATTATACAAATAATGCGTTTATCTTGGTGTTACAGATATAGTACTGATGATGTATTTACTTAAAATTACTGTAATACATACAATGCTTTTCTGGTCATTCTGGTCAATAAGCTTTGCTCTGTGAATGGGATACATGCAATCAAAGGCAGTATCGTGTTTCAATCTGCGCTGGATTATTTAATTTAAAAGTAGCCTGATAGAAAATACAAAAGAAGAAAAGGAAACATAATAATCATATGTAAACATGACAGAGTTCTGTGTTAAATCAGCTGTTTCTGAGTGATGACAGCCATTGTTCACCTCTGTGCAGTGATGATGGTAGAATCTACTGTACCAAGCAGGCCAAGGTCTCTACTGCTTGGTTGGCCAACAGTCTTGGTGTAGTCCGGCCTTTACTATCTTATCTGTTAAGTGATGTTTATCCAGGGATGGCTTTGCTTCACACACAAAATCATTTTCACCACCACATTGCTTCCATTCATGTAGTCACACACATGTATTATGCCTGTGATCCTCCTAGTAAGACCACAGCCTTGAGTGCAGTTGCATCATGTGACCAGAGTGGCCACTCATTTGCCAAATTATTTTCTTCAGCTTCAAATGCGCAATATCAGCTGCTAAGTGAGGCGTTAATTGTTATTAATGACTTCAAGATGGAATGTATATTTGTAGGAAGTAATAAGGAAAGGAAGTGAAATGAAGACTGCATTTTTAGGATCAATTGCATTAACTAGTAAGTCCTGTTGACTTTGCTTAGAAGGTGCCTTTTGCGTAGAACACAATAACATGTTGTATAAGCTTAACATGCATTCGTCACAGCCTGCAGTGACACGTTTTTGTAAAAAGCCAGATTGTCATATTCAAATTTGGCATTTTTATAAAACACAGATAAAAAAAACATACATAAATACATAAACATGCTAAAAATAAAAAAATTGCTGCAGATTCTCACAGATGAACAACAACATTATGTGCACTTTAATAACCTGAACATGTATTCCCTTTCACATATGTGCACACACAAACACCTAGTTGGAGTGTCAGCATGTCAAAGCAGCCTTTTAAAACCTGTAATAATAACAGTTAAGGCAGGGCATGACTGGGATGCAAGACTGACACTCTTAACGTGCCTTTATCAATACACATGTGCCGGCTCAGTGGCAAAGGAACAATTCTCTCATGACTAGTCAAAACAAAGTGCACTGTTCGCACACACGCCAACTGCACAAGCCGCTGTTGTATAAAAATGTTTGTTAGCTGTTAGAGTGTTCCATTAAATATTATTATTACTAAAATGTAAACCTCCAAAGCCTCTCCTTAAAAAAACAGCACACATTTGTCAGTTGCAAAAAAAAAAAAAAAGTCTATTCTATTCTATTCTATTCTGTTTTATTCTGTTCTTAACATATACCCTGAGATTTAATTTTATGGCTGAATAAATGATTCTGAACAGGGCACTTGACAAAGATAAGGTATGCCTTGATCATGAATTTTGTTTCAAGTTAAAACAAATGTTTGCACCTCACTTTCAAACCTTTTCGATAAACTCGTCCCTGTAGGCATCCGACATCATTTCCACTCTGAAAGATTCACGGGGACATTTTACCCCTCCATTGTTATTGCATTTCGAAAATGGGTGTATATGTTGCAAAGTGGTGAATGCTTTATGAATCTAGAGTATATCCCTTTGGCGGGGCTAGTGTGGTGTTAAGAGGAACAATGATCACTTGGACAGCCTTTATGGTAGATTGGGCTGACTAGATCAGTTGGAAAAGTTTGGCTCAATTTCAATTGCTCCATTAATGGGTGTGCACGTGTAATTTCCTGCAGAATAGATTGATTGTTGAAGGCCTCACAGGTTCAAGTTGTGACATCCTCATTCTCTTTGGCAGCGAGTACAGAGCTGATGTAAGTCTACTTGGAGGTTGCCAGATGGGTCTCAGTTCAGACTTCTGCATCTAAAGCAATCTGGAAAACTTGGAAGAATTAACGTTATGCGGAATAATTCATGCATTCATCGATTAATGAGGTCTCTTACGCGGCACTAGACTTTGTTTCAGGGATTTGAAGATATCCACCTTTTGTTAAAAGGGTTTTTATTACCTTTTGATTGTATGGGTTGGCGGTTGCGAGCTAGGAACCTTGTCTTTCTGGGGACAAGGCTCCTAACACTGACCCAATGCTTGACAGCGTTAGTGTCTCTACACCCAGAAGCCCCTTGTAGTTGCATCACAGAGACTCAGGGCTGATTCCAATCCACCGTGGGTCTTGTCAAGGTTAAGTAGAGGAGACAGAGGACAGAGCAATTATCACTGTACTAGTTCCCCTCCAGTCTTCCCTGCTGTCTCTCTCTCTCTGTCTGCCTTTCCTTTCTCACCGCTGAAAGAAAGCCCTGCGGGATCACCTGTCTATCACAGTTGTGACGTTAGCACACATACACACACACACACACACAGCAAGGTGTGTGCTGTATACGCCCACACACCCAAAAAACAAAAGCGCAAATGGAAAGTCACAATAAAACACACGCACACTTACACACGCATGCACACACTCTTTCGCACAAACACACAACGCGAACAAGCAAACACACATGCATTCACATGTAGAGTGTATGCGCACACACTCTCGCACACGCTCAACCAAAAGTGTTTAGGAAATCATGCCCAAACACACACACACACACACACACAAACCAACGCACACACTCGCAGAGCACTCCTTTTTTGACCTCATTATGTTAGTGAAGCAAAAGATACAACAAGTCATTTGAATGAGTCACCGCCGTATCAAAGGCATTGAGAATGATGCCCTGTCAATGGAGGCTTGCCACGGGCCATAGCAATCATACTGTGAAACACAAGAAGTACGGATCCTTCTAAGGCAGTTCAGGTTGATCTGCTGGCTGCCCGCCACGCTCCACCTCAGTATTAAGCAACTGTACAGGGGAGATGCACTGAGAGGACAACTCCCATTGTCAATTAGGTTTAGATCAAATATGGCAGTGTGTCCATTCGCTGGGCGTAAGTCAATCACTCTCAGAACAGGGACATCAGCCAGATGAGCTGTGGTTGCAGCACAGCCTATGTAGTGCACTGTGTGTGCAGCAGTGTGTGTAAAGTGGGGACATGCTGCAGTAAGGCTGAAACATACAGTGCCAAGATGAAGGTTTAATGAGGGGGGATGATTATGTGAGCAAACTGAAAGAAATCCAATCCATAATTTGCATGTTTGTGTTGGGGCTTGTAGTGTATAGCGCGAACTAAACATTAAATGCCTTAATGTTCTACGTCTTCAATGATAACAGCTAATGTAGTTAGCTAATGTACTGTACTGTACTGTAGTTAGTAGCCTTAACCTGTGTTCACACGGACAAGAACGCATGCCGCTTATGGGTGGGCTTGTGGCTACATATTTGACTCAGCGTGACGCAGGTCACGCTGCCTCCCATTTGGCAGTCACCGTGTGGCTCAGTATTTGCACGACAGACGTCTTGCAGTTTGATGTGCACAGGCTATCCACATGTATGTGTTGCCCTGCGGCCTGATAAAGATGACTGGTAGAACCTGTTTCTACCAGCCACAGTGCATTAGTAAGAGTCACTCACACAGCAGACACTGTATCTGCTATTAATTATTACAATAAATCACTGGATTACTGCAGTAGACTTTCCCCTCCCCTGTCATTTGTTTTTACGCCAGTAGATGCACCTGACTGTTTGTTAGGGTTTGTTTCCACCAACTTTATAGGGGCACGCAGCATCAAAGAACTGGTGTGAGCCAAACCAAACCCACTCACATTTTTATATAGGATGGTGCAAGCATATTTATGTGACTCATGTCATGGTCTGCTTGATGCATTGTTTTGTGAGTCATGCTTGTCTCTCAATACAAACTGTCAGACATAAATATTCTATTAATACCAATATCAAACTCAACAACCACAGACAAATCCATCTATAAGACTATCTATTTACAATATAATTGCATGATTGTAATGTATCTAGGAAACGTACAACAGGGTATGTGTAATGCGTAACATTTATCGCTGTGATTTCTAGAACATGCCAACAATCACTTTCATTTATTAAAAGGCGCATGCTGTGGAACAGGTGAAATCATCGTGTTAACAGTATTTGTATGTGTGTCTCATTGATAACAAAGGATTAACTTCTGTGTTTTGTTTTGCCATGAGCTTACATTGATTAGCCAAAATAAATAAACATTTTCTATAACAAATAACATGATGGACAATCTTTTCTGATGCCAAATATTACCTTGGATGTAGGTGAATGTTAAAAGTAATATACAGTAATGTAATACAACTTTGGTAACATAGGTCCCAATCATTATAAAGCAGTTGTCGTGCTTGTTAGGGTTGTGGATTACTCCACAGTATCCCTAAATTGACCTATTTTGGCGTCAGAGAAACAGCATTGCACTTTAATTGCTGTGTACTGTACATCTAGATGAAGCAACAACTGCACGGCAATTAGATGTAAAATGATCTTCTGTCAACTTTGATGAAAGTGGATTTGACACATAGACATTCAGGTGAGCTGGTGCATGGCATGGCATTATTTGAATGTGAAAGTGTGTTTAGTTTTTCATCTATTTTGATTTAGAGAATGTACATGCTCTTTTGTCTCAACATCTGTTGCTTTCTCTCTCGTCACCTGAATCAAGAAGACAGCCAAATACATGTCACATATAAAGTTCAATAACTTGAAATGCTCTTTTCATGACAGCGCAAGTATATTGTACACTGACATTTTGAGCTTTGCTTGGTGGTTTGCCTTGATTGGCTTACAAAGCATGGCTTTTCACTATTGTTTTGTTGCCAGGTTTCTTCCAAAGTCAGTAATTGAGCTTACAGCATCACTATCTAACTATTGTACCATAAGCCACAACGAAAAGGGTTAAAATGGTTTCAAATGACTCCAAAATGGCTCCAAAACTGCTCGATAGCTTGTGGCCCTGCCCCCTCTCTCCAAAATCACGTCTTTCAATATCAGACAACCATAAGCACAGATACACATTTTATTCAAGACAATAAAGCTAGATTGAAACAAAATACTAATTTAAGTTTCTGAAAGCTTTAGAAAAGTTCCATTCTTTCCAATTGACTCGTCTGTAAGACGTGGCTGTCATGTCCCTCACCCTTAACAAACCCCACCCTGGCCTCACCCATCAAGGTATAATGGCGGGGAGGGAAGCTGCCTGTAGGTGCCTCTGAGGTTCCTATCTGGGCCTGATTAAACCAACTGAGGGGTGAGCGGGCAGGGCGCTTGACCCGAACGCTGCATCGCGCCAAATTGCTTTTGTTAGGCGAGCGCTGCGCCGGCCGCGTGTCTTGAGGGGGATTTGCGATGCATATGCATCGGAGCTCCCAGTAGGAGTGGGGGTTGGGGACGCACCCGCAGGCCAATTTAGGCCTGGCGGGAAGAGGTAAGGAGGACACAGGAGAATGGAGAGGCGGCTCTTAATAGAGCTGCCTGCTAACAAGCTGGGAGCTAAGTCTGGTGTCACCCCACCTTAGCCTCTGCCTGCGCATAATGGCCTACCTCTCCACCTCTCCCCTCCACTAGGCGCGCGCACGTGTGTGTGTGTGTGTGTGAGACAGACACACACACACACACGCAAACGCGTGCAATGGTGGTATGTATTTTCCCGTGGCGTGTGTGTGTGTGTGTGTGTGTGTGTGTGCGTTTCCCATCTCTTCTTGTCAGACAGGTGCTTTGTTATGGTCTGTTGTTAAGATGCTGCCAATCATCGTCAGACTTGTCTTCCCAGGGAGGGGGGGGGGGGGGGTGTTGTTTTTTCTTTTTCTTTTTACGCACGTTTGTTTGTAAGTGTACAGACACAAAACACAATCCTTACATTTTTTGGCCCTTTTCTCAGGTGTCACACGGTCTAGAATCTCAATAGTCGTTAGAGTTAGTTCAAAATGTGTACATACCTGCCTTAATGGGTAAGATGGGGTAGAGGTCACAAAATTCCCTCCGTGTCAAGGTCTTTTGACAAAAACAAACACAACAAACGGTGAGAATCAACGATTGGTTTGTGAAAGAGTTGATTAAACTATTTCAAATGACATTATTTTACCAGGCATTTCGATATTGTATATGCGTAACTGGTGCTTTGCCCCAATTTGAAATCTCTCTCTTGAGAGTAAACATGTTCTGTACCATCATATGTTGTCTGTAGCCCATAGCCTCTGCTTCTATATGCAGCTATACTGAATTTCTGAACACAATAATTAGTTAAACCTACAACTTATTATTATTGTGATTATTTTTCACAATTTACTAATGGCTTGTGTTAGGCCATTCGTATTGACAACATCGAAAAACAATATCTTCAATTAAGGAAAAAAAAATCTGACGTTATAATTATACTATTCGTTTTTGAAGAATATGTTGAATTAGAGACAGAACCCAGAGGTTGTTGTGTGTAAATGTGACTTAAAAGCACACGGAAGAGAGTCCACGTGGAAACACACATGCACACTCCTCATGCAGGAATGGTGTAGGGACTCGCTTTTTTCCACTGCCTCCAATGGCCAACACATACCACGACTGCTTAAACGTGGTTTAGACACGATTAATACATTTTGTGTTTTACTATATATTTTTGCCCCTTTTCAGAATAAAGGTTGCTTTTGGAAATTAAGGCTAATTTCAATTTGACAAAGAATCATCTATATATTATTTTAATCGTAGAAACTGGTTCCCATTCACCAAGCTAGAAGCATAGTCCCCTTTGTCTAAGATAAGCAACATACATGCAATATGTACACACTTATTGTGAGCAGTAAGTAGAGTCTTAGAGTAGTCTTAAATCATGGTTTGGAGCTGTTTACGTCCCTAAAGCTTTACTCAACAATTTAGTAATCATCTTCATATTACGTCAGCAAGATTTTTGAAAATTTACATCTGATTGATATGAATAGTTAAACAGAACCTAAGCTTCTTTTTGCGCTGATGTAAACAGACTTCCATTGCGGCTCTTGTTGATGGCAGACTTTTGCATCAGGATCGCTGAGGCCCTCTATTTACCCTTGGTATTAGTTGAAACTTTTGACTTAGGGTCCCCCCAGCAGATAGTCAGTCCAAGCAAGAAAGATGAGAAATGGTAATATGAGTACGTCTGACATTCAGTAGAATTTCACTTTCATCACAACACATACTAGTAATATATTGTTTCTATAACGTTTAATATTAACAAAACGATAATTCTCTAATTTTGTCTTTATTTACACATTTGTAATTCAATTATGTCCAATGTGTGGAGTGCAGTAGCGACTAGCGAGAGCTTGATATTTTAATTAGCATATTTGCTGCACTACAACATGATTTCATCAAATGATTTCATGTTTACGTTTTTTTGTTTACATGTTGTGTCTGTA
Source organism: Forbesichthys papilliferus (assembly GCA_025399855.1). NCBI lineage: Eukaryota > Metazoa > Chordata > Actinopteri > Percopsiformes > Amblyopsidae > Forbesichthys > Forbesichthys papilliferus. The sequence goes on along the minus strand of JAODOY010005647.1, from coordinate 12,267 downwards.
GGCAGAGGGGATAACAAGATGAACAGAAGCTAACTTCCTGTTTGTTAACTGTTATACATTGAACTCTGCACACTCAATGCGTCCAACAGGAAGCCCTAGTGTGGCCGTCTCAAACACAGAAGCCCCCTTTGACCCCTCCAACAGTTCTCTTCTTTTAAACATGAGCGGCAGCATAAATAACGTTTGTGCTTGATCATTCCAAAGAAGCTCCTTCAGAGCGGAGCGGGTCAAATTGAGAGCTTGTCTCCTTGTCAGTCAAACGAGCCTGCAGGTAAACATCTCTGTCAAAATCGTTACGCTCCCAGAGCGCCCTCGCTCTCTCTCGCATTTTGACGTCTGTGTTAAACAAGGCCTCAGACAAATCCGCACAGTGCAGGCTTAGAGCGGCTACCTAGGGAAATCACAGCTCTGTGTGTGTGTGTGTGTGTGTGTGAACCTGCTTGCTTACACTGTCTGTGGCATAGCCTCCACATCCGTCAGGCCACCGCTCGTGTTAAAGCGTCCATTGCTGATGTGTATTGTGACTCCTGGAGGTAATTGACAGGCCAAGGCGTCGTCCTCATGCAGCCTTCTCCCTGGAGGGGCTGTTAGGTTGCCCTGGCACTCATAGAGCTGTGGAGAGCCACTCATGGAGAATGCATAAGGAGGTAGTTGCTGCTGTCTGAGGATTACCTGTTGTGGAAAGGGCAGGGGGCAAATAGGGCTGTAAAGTCCACGCATATTTGTCCTGTTCATTTGAGCCGCTCTGCTCGGGTAATTGTATAATATAAACAATACCTGACGCTAGTTTGAGCTGATATTAGATACAATGATAAACAATACAGGATATGATATGTGATGCAAAAACAACTGGCATGTGCCCATGTAAAGTGTATCAATTATGTATGCTACAAATAGTATGGTGGTACCGTACTATTGTAGTAGTAGCTTGCGGCAGGCATACTGGGGAACTTTAGACAAGGCCCAGCTCACACAACCTAAAGCAGTTACACAGTGTTGCTTTCTATCTTCTCTCCATTGCTTTGCTTTCCCTCCAGCGGCATTCATTCTCACACACTACCCACCCAGTCAGGCAGACATGACCCAACCTGCGGCGGTTCTTACCTACACCTGCTCTCAAAGGGTAGGGCGGTACTGTTAGCCAGCTTGAATCAGGGCTGGGCAGCCATAGGAATAACACTGCTGCTGTCTTTAACATGAGCGTTACGTTTACATTAACTGTAGATGGGAAGTACCTTGTTAAAGCCCAGTGCGATACTTGTATGTAGTATTTGCCCCTACTTGTAGGTGTCAAGACAGGCATCATTGGATTTACATGCGTCTAAAGAGGGTTTTCTAGTACGCACACGCACACACGCGCACACACATAAATATATATATATATATAAACGTACACACATGCAGCGAATTGCAAATATATGCAAGCACAAATTTCATACTGATATTTATAAGCAAGCAAATGTTAAATATAAAATCCGACATCCATTAACACCATATATCCTAAATGGAGCAATCCTTTGTTTTATAACCAATGTGTTCCGCTACACAGCAACTGCAATAGTCTCACAGCCAAATCAGGTTCTTTTGAACAAATGTTCTATTGTTATGGTTCAGTTCAAGCACACATTTATTTTTGACCACATCAGAACTAACAGTTTCCCTTCCCCTCGAGCCTGAAACATTGACACAACAAACTTAACCAATGACAATGGTTCCTCATCACAGCACAAATCAGGCGTACCATGTTCAGCATCTCACGCCTGAGATTCCACAACTCTCCACGTATCTGCTGCACATGTCAGATGAGGTGTGGTATCTTGTAAGATCACATACGGGTTGTTGATTTTCTCAAGCAGAGCACACCCTTGTTTTGTCACAGTCGTGAGTTAGAAAAACACAGCAGTCTGTCATAACTGTGACTAAGTGACTTATTGAGTGAGACAGATACTACAGTAGCTTGCTGTCATGTGCTGTATCTCAAACATTTGTATATTTTTCTAATACATATTGTATCCCTTATCAAGCCACTCATCATCAATGCTGTTGTATAGTCATCATCAAATGATCAGATAATTACTTACAGACTGTCTATTAGCAAGATCATGTTTACAAAGGCCAAGCTGAGAATTAAAGGTAGTCTGCGATTGTTGTTGATGTTTGAATGATAGCTGTCCTGGTCCATTTCTACATGTATTGTTCCCTAATTTTATATTTACAGTCATTTATATATGCTGTTCCATAAGAGGTTCAACGCATACTGTATTTACAATGCTCACTGAAACGTGACTCATACTGTAGCTGTTGTTAGTTTGTTATGCGGTGTACTACTGTACGAGACACTGTAAGATTATCACATGCTAGCACCGTTTGTGTCACCACAACTCTCCACATAGTACAAAAATGGCGCTGGCAATGAAAAGTGTAATCCAGATTCTGACAACGTGTTAGGAAGAACGAGAATGTCTTTTGCATGTTTTAAGTATTTGTGTCATGAAAACCCCAGTAGGTACAGTACATACCACTGGCCTGTCTAGGTTTGACCTGTCACTTTATGGGTGGCCCTGTCCCGGTGTAAACAAACCCATAATCTACCCTGCGTCTGCACAGCATTATTCATGGTTTGATTGTACACTGAGGCATTGTAATGACAAACATGGCATAGTGGTTTTGTCTAAAGGCACTCGTTGCCAAGACTCGAGGTGTGGCTCTAGTGTTGACATGATTGTTTCGTTTGCCTTCTGAGTATTTCATTGACTGTTTGGCGCATCAGGAGGCTGCATGGTTCATTTTGTATGTTTTGTGCTATATGGCTAACTGATGCTTGAAATGCCATTATCTTGTTTAGTACTTTATTGTCATGCTGATGTTTTTGTATATTTGGTGATTTGTTTTGCTTGCTACTGACATTTATTAAAGTCTTATTAGTTGTTGTTATCAGCTGATGTTTTGTTGGTTGGTTTGCGTGACCAGTTGAATGTTTACCTAGATGGTTGGCTGGTTATTGGTCACAGTGTTAGCACATGGCCTGTTTTTTGTTGTTGGTTTAACTAGGTGGGTGGTTTGTCAATGTGGGTTTGCATCATGAAAGCATCAGTACGAACAGCACACATGGCCATCCATTCAACCATTCATGCATGGTGAAATTAAAGAACTCAGAACAAACTACATTTGTTCCTGATGATTGGAATGGAGGCTGACTGTGCATAGAATAACAAAGCCATAGCAAGCCAAACAAAATGATACAGTAACCTACTCATTTGTAAATATGTGTTGTAATGTCTCTATCAACATGTACAAGAGACTGGCTGGGGATCAAAAATATACAGTTTATAAAAAGGAGCGTAAAGTGACAGAGAAGGAAAAAGACCGGTTGATCAAAGATATGAGGTGCGTAGAAAAGCATACAGATCATGTTTAAAAAGGGTAATCCCCATCAGCCTGTGTCCGCTGAACAATTGCAGTATGTCAGCTTCATACAGATGGAGATATATCTATTTACTTACTATATTCGTTTGCTGATGACTTTATATTTCATAGGGGCTTGGCAAAATACAGTATTGCATTCTCACTGTGGCTTAAGATAACTCATTCACAAACACACGAGCACACACACAGTGCTCTGTTCTATTGGTTTAGTTTTATTGGTAAATATGCCATCCTTTTTAATACCATATTCATATTTATGCCCATTTTCTTCCTGTTGCACGGAGAGTTTCTATTAACAAAAAAATGCCAGAAAAGAAATAGCACTGTCTCAGCATCATTTATGAGTCAGACTCGGCTAAGCCTGACTTTCATGGATCAATGGCAACCTCTTCACTTGATCCAGCATCAGTCATTAGGTTCATGGGTGGGTTAGTATCAATCGCCACCGTCTAGCTTCACTGTAGATGCTCTTTGGACTGTCATCCAACAGGTACAACTGGAAATCTCTAACACAATTATGCGATTAATGTAAAGTGTAAGGGAGCATATTGATAGACAATTCAAATAGCAGTGTTCAAAACTGCAATCTCCTAATTACTGCAGGCTGTGTTTGAATACAATTACTGTATGTTGTTGTTATTATCCTATGTTGTAATATTTGTCAATCTTGAACATTATTATAAAAATTCCCCATATTATAGGCTTTTATATAAACTACATTTCACATCATTGGTATGAACCTACAACATAGTCATTGATATTACCAAGCCCTTTAAGCCTTAGAACAGCAGCGTAATTATGATGTTTGTTCATTTGGTATTTTGATGTTTCTGTCGCCGTTCTCAAACCTCGCCATGTCTGGCATTTCTCCTGTGCTGTGGAGCAAGCATTCATCCATTAATCTTCCCATTTACATTTCACGTGTTTGCACAGACGCAAGTTGAAGCTGCATAGGCCCCGTGTTATTTCCTGTCCCATTGTGTGTTGTCATACAGGGATACGGTGGGAAACGCACACAACATGCCTTGTCTGTCTGTATGTCTGTCTGGATGCATGGCTCTCCCAGGGTTTTCTCTCATTAGCTTGTTGCAGCTTGCATATAGGGCCTGGTGTACAGTATGTGTATGGCTGCCTTTGTGGGTACACGTACTTGTGTATACAGAGGTACTACTGTACGTGTGTGCGCGCGCGCGTGCACATGTGTGGATGTGTGTGTGTGTGTGTGTGGGTGGTACAGTAGATGAGCTTGGCTGTGTGTGTCTGGCTTGAAAGCAATGGATGCCTATCCCTGTGTTTTTAATTACAGAGTTGCGGCAGGGCGGGTTCAGAAAAGACCCAGCTGCTAATGTAGCGTACAGCGTACTGTGTTCTGCCCATCCGATCAGAGGGCGATGCCTTGCTTCCACTGGTCATGGATTCTCATGCCTAATTAAAGTGGTTGTGTGTACAGTAAGTGTTTGATTTGGACATGGTATTAGCGCAGGCTATACGCGTAATACCTGGCACAATAAGTACATTGATTGTAGCCAGCCATATGCCAGTGGTTTGATTACTGTAAAAGCATTCTATCTATAATTTATAACAGTGACGTTGGCAGTCACTAGAGCTATGTTGAGCTGCATTGAAAGAAAGTGTTTCATCTTAGATCGGATCACTACATAATACAACAATAAAGTGAGTGTTCTTTCTTCAGTCGCCATGACGTCCCTTGCTCAATTCATGACGCCGTCTTGCTTGTATTAGGGGTTATCCGAATAGTCGTATAAATGGGTATTGTTTAGATTTTTTATCCCAAATAAGGCTGAGTAGTTCAGGCCAATATCTGCGGAACACATATAATCCTGTGCCACGTGTTCTGTACCGGAGACACAGTGGCTGGATTAATTTCTCCACTGAGTGTGTTAGGGCTGGTCGTTGCTACAGCAACCCAAGTATCTATTGTTACACAGAGTATAGAGAGGCTGAAGGTAGACAGGTTAATCCCCTGTAGGCAGCCAATTACTGCAGACTTCCATATTCCTCCTTCCGCCCATTTACTACTCCCTTATCACCATTCCAACCCCCAATCCTTCCACCTATCCCCTCTCATCGCTGCAACATTATAATTGCTGGTATACGATCTGTCCTACTACTGACAAATGTACTACATGTAAGTCGCTTTGGATAAAAGCGTCTGCCAAATGCCGTAAATGTAAATGTAAATGTAAACATGGCTTTGTGTTCTGTGTTCTCCATCTCTCTCTCGCCTAACAGCCGCATATTTAACCTGCATGTTTTTGTAAGAGTTGTGGGCAGATTCTGTTTTCCATTCACAATGTTTTTGTATAACATTCCAGGATGCCTTCTCTTGGCCCTTATCCCACCCAGTCAACCATTCAATCACAAATAGTCCCCAGATGTTAAACGGATATGCAAAACCCTTTAAAGTGTTATATCTTACATTAAATCTATATCATATCAACACAACAAGAGATATCCCTATTGTGTTTTCTGGGGAGTTTTGGATAAAACGCTAGTTCTTGTCAGCCAACAGGTGTTGTATTTCTGACTGGACAGATAAATACTTCATAAAATGCGATGTATAGAGTCACCAATGAACATAACATTTTAGTTTGCGATCCATAACAACCCAGTTAGAATTAAACCACAGTCCTGTAACCATTACTATTCCAGTTTATTGTTATGCTGTTATCACCTTGGTTGGAATTTGTTTCCTAAATAAAATAATATGTTAAAGGTTAGGTAATATAAAGGGAACAGACAATGCTTTGATGTGAGGAAGAGCAGAATACTGTTTAATCCCTTAATGGTTTTATACTTAGTGGACCTAGTGTTCAGTGCACTGCCAGCCATCTGTCAGAGAGCGCATGTTGTGGATTTGTGTGAATCACTAATGCATCAAAATATTCTAATAACATGCGCTGAAGGAGAAACAATATTGTGTAGATATAGGTGCTGATATTATGAAGCTTTTCGTTATTTGTGGCTATATATATTCACGTTGTCATTTTGTGGAAAGTTTTAGTTGCAGTTGCATTTTATACTTTGCGCATATTCAGCAACACCAAACCGCTAAATTTTGTACTTAGCTTTGTATTTATGTGTTGCACCAAATTAAGATGGCTTTCCCCTTCTTTAAGATCAGTATTCAGTGCTTCTCAATTCACAGCCAAGCAGGAGACAGACCTCAAAACAAAAACATGTTTGTTTGTTTGCCCAAACGCTGCGGAGAGTTCCAAAACCAACAACCCGTTGCACAGTTCACTATTGGTAATAAGAGGCATTTTATTTGTATTTACTATCTCAGTTTCTTTGCCAGCCATAATGGATGCCAGCACACTATTTCCTAATGAGTGTTGAAAAGAAAGCGTACAAGTAATGGATCACATATGAAGCAGACATTCAACAAGCTGAAACTGAACATTGGTTCATGTCTTAATTTAGATTTAAGAATATTCCTTGACATATCTGTAACATTACTACACTACAGATAATCCACTGTCTGTTACTCTTTTGGCTATTTCAGCATTCCCAATTCAAATCTGATCTAGGCAGGATTTGAGAGTTGGAATAAGAGATAGTTCAAGATTTAGAAAATTACACCCAAAATCCACCCTCTCCTCGTCTGCTGCTCGGCTCCCTCTGGAGTCCGTTGGTCTGCCTTTGAAGGGCCATTGACAAACATGTGTCTGCCTTCATATCATTGGCATGGTTGATTTGCCGGACCAATCAGAGAAAAGAGGCCCTAATTGGTACGAATTGTTTTGAGTGCTGCAAAAAAAAAGGGGGGGGGGGGACTTGAATGGAGGTGGAATGATGATGGATGTCTAAGGCATTTCTACGACATTCAACTGAATGTACATATTTGAAATACTTCCTAAATCATTTTTAGGTTTGATTTGTTGATGCCCTTTTCTATCTGTTTTTGAGACATATCCCCCTAATTCAACCCAGAAGGTTACATTGGAGCTAAAGTGGCATCAATTAGACCCCAGGAACTTGGAAGGCCCCTACTGTGAAGAACAAATGCGGTGCCTGGAATTAAAATGGACTAACCTGTAAGAAATATGAGCCACAAAGTTTATGTGTGTATGTGCATGTGGGTGCATGTAATCATGTATGTCTACACGAATGCGTGTGTGTGTGTGTGTGTGTGTGTGTGTGTGTGTGTGTGTGTGTGTGTTTTATTCTTTGTGTTTAATTTCTCATATATTGTTCTGGGCCCTTTACTGTAGCTGTGTGCGCGCGCTCGCGCGCACACACACACACACACACACACACACACACACACTCACAAACCTCACATGAAATACAGGGTTGCTTCTTAGACCCTGACAAAAACACAGCAAGCATCCTGAGGTAGCTTGTAGATGGTTCTGGAATGTTGCAGCAGCCAATCAAAACATAGGAACCGGAGCTGGATTGGGAAGGGCAGGCGCGGGCGGCGCAGTGATGATGCTAATGCAGCCAATTATAAGTTGGTCAGACGCACTACCTTTCCCCCTCCTCCTCAACATGTCAATGGCAACATTTATCCCCCCAATAAAACAGACATGAGCTCAGAAGCCAGCTCTTGCCAGAGCTTTCCGTTGCTGCAGATCTGGGTTCATTGTACAGTACGGTGCCTGTAAGCACTCCTAAGATTGCTGTTCTTGTGTTACATGCAGGAATGGCGAGGCTGCTTTGCTTTGGGGAGGTGTCTTCTGAAAAGCCACTTTTACAAGAATAAAGATACATACTGTGGATTATATGTTTATTTTGATGTTTTTGCAAAAAGCGATGAGTGAATTTCATGCAAATATGGTCAAATAAACACACAATTTACACCACAGATTACACACATGTGAATGTGCACGCACGCACACGGACACACACACACACACACACACACACACGCACGCACACACACACACTGCAGCTGTAGCAGTGTGTTGTGTTCAAGCCTTCAATCTTGCTGTCTTGTGTCTGCTCAGCAGATGTAGTTTGAAATAGTACCAGTCAGGTCTCCCTGACGCTGCTCAGACAGCAGGATTACTCTCCCAGCGCCGGAAACGCCCGGAAGGGTACCGTTGGCAAACTGTTAACAACTGGCTTCTGGATTTAAAATAGGCAATAATAGATTCACCAATGTACAGATATTTTTTTAGCATTTTGATTAATAATATTTGTTATCTGATAGTGATGCAGTCATTATAATAGTTTGAATTACAATTAAATTAAAATATATTTTATTCATTATTTTAATTTTAATTTTAAAGAGCATTAAGGTCCAATGTACAAATGTCTGCTGTATTTAGGGGAGTAAATAAAATGCATATTCATAAAAAATGAAATTAAAATGATTAATAAGCCACATTTTTGGTTATCTTCCTGTTGCAATAAGCAATGTTTCAATTGACACTGGACTCCTAGTCCCCAGTGATGGGTTTAGATTAATGGTCTTATTATGTGTGTGACATTAAACCAAAGCTGACATAATGAACCAAATCCGGAGATAAAAATGAGAAATGACTTAAAATCCAGAGACCTTTTCCATCCAATTTTCCAACATCCTATTTTCTAATGCAACCCTTGTTTGAGTCAAATAATATTTGCTATTAGCACCTGATTAGCTCTAATGGAGGTGACACGTCATTTAGCAATTGACCTGCTTGCAATACGGAATTTGGCTTTGGAGTGAAGAGAATTAGAGCAGACTGGCACCTATTTAACTCAGGTGCAAAAATCCTTTTCAGAAAAGAATGAACAAATTTCACAACACACTGGAGTACAGTCTGCATATAACTGATGGAAAAAATTAAGGAAATTACTTTATTAAAATAAATAGCACATTACACAAATGCAATGTGCATAAAGCAGAGCTTTTATTGCATTTAAAGTATGTATATAGTAACAGACTCAGCAGTATATAGTAACAGTCGATCCTCAGAATGGAATTATTATTATTATGAAACACGTCATCAGACAATGACTACATTTTAATGCAAAACATTTGTGATTATGTGTGAGTATTCCAAATGAGCTGTCTATTACCATACTCCAATTATTATTGCGGAGAAATGCATTTGCACCTTAAGATAAATAGGCAAACCGAACAGGTTAGCATGCATCTTTCATTGTTAAACAACATTTTGTCATATTCTCAAAAATATTGGATTATGTTGCACTAATACTCCTACTAATAATATGACCAATAATAATAATATTGAGAAATTTTAATGGGAACATTAGAGCCACATAATGTGTAATTAGAATGAACTAACATGTAAGCAGCAAGTATGCCTGACATGCTTAACAACTGCACAGAATACTGTTAGCCTGTCAAACATGGTCATTGTTCCTGTCAGTCTAGCCTAGGTGTGGATATAGCCAATCTTGTTGATTCATCTAAAGGCCATTATGTTGCTAGTCGCTTGACAATGGGCTTTAATGCAACATAAAACCTCTGTTGAATTAGTGCTGAGTATTTGTCTGGGGTGGCATTGTGTGTACATGTGTTTGTCTGAGTGTGAGAGTGAGAGCTGTGCTATCTCATAAAATACAAGGAAAGATAGCAGATTCAGTACCATATGGTCCTTTTACATGGATTTTGACATTATGCAGAGGGACCCCTGGAACACCAAGGGCCATTGGGACATACAAAACACCAATTTGTATGTGTTTGTATAGCACACAGTATGGAACGTCTCCTGTGTTGTCAGCAGAGGCACATTTAGCAGCTCTGTTATCTCCTCGAGACAATGCTTCATCAAGTCATAGAGGGATTAGGCTTTAATGGCTGCATTAGCGACCTGGCCCCTTGGCCAATAGCATGCCATGAGAGCTTAGTCAACACACTGATTCAAGCACAAATCTGTCAGATTTCATACCACTGGAGACATATTTTGAAAACTGGCTTTTAAAAAAGATATTGTGGTGCACTACATTTGCTTGTCTGGCTACAGTACCTGTTCATATGAAAACAAACCCATGATGTTTAAACATGTTTATATTAGCAAATCTTGCAGTTTATAATATTATCAACATGTGTGTGTGCAATTAAAACATTGTATACTGTTTCACTTTTTGAAGGTGCCTTATTGGCTTGAGAAAGTTTCCTAATGTACCAAGTTGAAAATAAATTACAAAATATAAGAATCACAGATATGCATGGTCTACGTATCTATAGATTGATGGAAGCTTTATGTGGGGCCCTGCATCACCGTAGATCTACACATCTGCTCATAAGCCTTCCTATAGGGCTGTGTTTGTGTGTGTGTGTGTGTGTTTGTGTGTGTGGGGGGGGGAGGGGGGGGGGGGGTGGGCGGGGTAATAGCTTTCTGAGGTTTAGTGAGGTCTCTATTATAGCAAAGTTTTTGTATAGTCCTGCGCTGTAGATGGGTTTGTGACTGACAACCCTAAGTGCATATGTTCTGCATATTCTGCAGACCCATGGTAATAGGAAAAACGGCTGAAATCTGTCTAAAAGAAAAGATGATATTATAAAGTACAAGGACACATATTAAATGTTTTCATACAAAAGTCCACACAAAATATTAACTATTATTTCTGAATGTAGTTAATATCAGAATAGATAGAGCTTATCCAATGTATGATTTATTTGTGATACATTTAAAATTATGTTACACAAACAATTTTGCATATACTTTTGTCATATTTAATGAATAATAGTGGACTATATTTCTTTGCATTTACTATTTATTTAGTAAAAGTGAGAGTAATATTCTTGGTCTCTTTGTAACATTGATATGAAGAGGAAATGTATGGTGTTTATTCATTGTACAGTGGCAGTTTAAAAAAATGATTTTCTACATTCTGCAATATGTATTTATCTGACTGCAGAGTTTGCAGTTTTATATGCAGAAATCTAAATAACCTACTGGACACTTTTTCAACCTATAGGCCATATGTCTTGTTTGTAATCTTTTAGTGACCATATCCACACACCAATATGTCAACATTCCAAAGTCAGAATACATCAACATTCCAAGTTGGGAATTTCACAGTATACTAAGCAATAACAGTCATAGTCTAATATGCATGTACAGTAGGTATATGTATGTATGTATGTATGAGAATATTAATAAATAAAAATTGCATGATAACATAGTGGCATTAGGATGCTGTTTATCAAGTAATAAAGTAATAAATGAGTGCAGCAGAAATGATTAATGACAGTGGTCTTGATGTCATGGAAATTGATCTATAGCAATCCATATCAAATAACAGGATCTTTCTTTCTTTGTCTCCAGATGTTAGTGGGTCATCTCTCTGTCCATTCCGGTGGGGAGAGCCCCCCTCATTATAATTTTTTTCTTTATGATTTCTTTTACATATAAGGCAGTTTTAATTTATGTAATATATAATATTATAATATGAGTTTGTTTTGTTAATCTGTTATATATATTTCCATGTACCCCCCCCACCCCCCCCCCCCCCTTCCTCCCCTCTTATATTTGTTTTTTGAGAACCCCAAATCAGACATAATAGTTTTGTGTTGATTGACAAAGCACACAAGCTTGGTTTTGGAGTGATGCGAATATTGCACATTTGTAGGTCTACTGTTTTTAGTCTCTGTGGGGATATATTGCAGGTTTTGTGGTGCGTCAGTAATCGTACTCTCTGAGAGGAACAATAAGAGGGTAAATCCCTCTCCTCAGGGAAAAATGGCAGCTTGACCGACACTCGCACACCCATGTACAAAAGCACGCATTTAGTGAATATATCTTAATAATCACTTTAAATGTTCCCACGGTTTACATTTAAGAGGTTTATCATAAATGTATACAGAGTTATTACAAAAAGCCCTATTTTGATATTAGCCTGCCGGAATGTAATAAT
>JAODOY010005646.1:0-10283 GCA_025399855.1 Forbesichthys papilliferus | reverse complement strand
CCCCCCCCCCCCCCCCCCCCCCCCCCCCCCCCCCCCCCCCCCCCCCCCCCCCCCCCCCCCCCCCCACCATTGTCTGCAAAGGTTTCGCAGATGTGGTTTTACTGTGTGTGATCGCCATCTAGAGGCAGACTTTCTGTAGTGCAGATAAGAAATATAATATAATATAATACAATATAATAATAATATAATAATAATAATAATAATAATAATAATAATAACAGCAAGTTGCAACATCTTGGATGGATGGCATTACATGTATATTTTGTTCTGCTGACCTGGGTCTCCGGGGAATGTGAAACGACCCTTAAATGACCTTGCAAAAAAACCTGCTTTGGAAAAGCGGTTGTTTATTATGCTAGACTTTGCCGACAGCAAAAGTTCCATTCAAACATCACCTTCAAACCTTTACCTCTTCTGTTTGTGATTGCGTGTGACCCAACAGATGTTTATTCAAATCGGCGCGGTACGTAAACGCTTTAGCGCACAAATGGCAGCGGTGCGGCCTCTCTCCGGTGTGGACCAGCCTGTGCACCTTGAGGCTGGTAGCCTGAGTGAACCTCCGGCCGCACACGGCGCAGCCGTAGAGTTTGTCGCCCGTGTGCGTGGCGGCGTGCACCCTGAGGTTACTGGGGTTGGAGAACCTCCTGCTACACTGCTTGCAGCTGTAGGGCTTCTCCCCGGTGTGAACGCTCATGTGGTACTTGAGTTTCACCATGCTGCTGAGACACTTCCCGCACAAGGGGCACACCGGTTGTTTCCCGGGCTTCTGGCCCGTGTGGGTGCGCATGTGGTTCTGCAGGGCGCTGGCGTGGCTGCAGCGCTTGCCGCAGGTGTCGCAGACGAAGGGTTTCTCCCCCGTGTGCGTCAGCATGTGGTGCTTGAGAGCGCTGGCGTGGCTGCAGCCCTTGCCGCACACGTCGCACTCGAACAGCTTCTGGCCCGTGTGTTTGCTGAGGTGGTTCTGGAGGACGCGCGCGTCGCTGCAGCCCAGGCCCAGTGCGTTGCAGCAGGCGGCCGCGTCGGCGTGCGTGACCCTGTGGGCGGACAGCGACGCCGAGGAGATGAACCGCTCGCCGCACGTCTCGCAGACGAAATCTCGGTCCCCCGAATGGCCCTTCTCGTGTTCTGCCAAGCGTAGCCTGCACTGGAAGGTCTCCGGGCAGATGGAGCAAGAGAAGGTTCTTCCCAGGGCAGAACACCTGTGCCTCTGGAACGCCTGCGTCCCGTGGAACTGTCGCTCGCAATAGGTGCACGTGTGAGCGTGCACGGCGCACGTTTTCTTCACCATGTGCTGTTGCCGCATGTGTCGGTTGAAAGCGCTCTTGTAGGCGAACCGTGTTCCACATTCCACGCAGCTGAAGGGCTTCTCTCCGGTGTGTCGCCGCGCATGAGCGGCGAGTCCTTCGGGCCTTGCGAATCGCTTGTCACACTGGGAACAAGGATGGGGTTTAGAGTGACTTAGGAAATGCCTGTCGAAAAAACATTTTAGCGCAAATGTTTTTTCACAAGCAGGACATTTGATAGGGGTCGACCCCGCCGTCTTCTTGATCTTGGATGTGTTTGGGGCCAACATTTCCGAAATGCTTTCGGAATTAGTGTCTGGAATATTGTCCTCTTTGATATGTTCTGGGACTGAGTGGGTGGGTGTCATCTGCGAGTCTTGGCTTTGAAGCGGTGTGTTCATTTCAGTGTTAGCCATTTCATGAGGTTCATCAGCTAAAAAAAATAATAAAGGAACAGTTTTAAAGATTGTGTAAAGCAGTAAAATGTCTCCTTGCATTTTATGAGTTGTGTTTTCACTTTAAATAGATGTATACTGGTGAAAATGATTAGTTTGGTTATAATATGTATGCTCTTGTGGGCAGAATCACTTTATTTAGCAGATCACTTTTTGGCATGACACCTGCATTTGCCATGAGACGCTGTTCTTGTCAAGTTAAACTAGCATACAGCTTGTTGAATTTGATTTTTTCGTTTGGATATGTGATTTATATTTTCTTTTGGAAAGAGAATTGGACTACATTAAGACAGATGGATTATTTGGATGCGGATTTGAGAATGCCGATTTATAGCATAGCTATCAGACTGTAAGCTGTTAAAAGACAGTAGGTGATTTAGCTATGGAATTGTAAGCTGTTGAAGGATAGTACATGTAGTAGACTAATAACTTGCATTGGAGCAGGATAAATACTGAGCTGATTCGAACGCTCTCTATGCTTTTATATCCTTGTGGTGTTACGGGGAGGGGTAAGCAAATTGGCGGACCATCTACGCATCTAGTACTTAATTTAAAAATGTCATAAAGGTTAAGCCCTATTGACTTGTCAGTTCATAAGCGCCATGCAGTTTCTCTTTGCCACTCTGTGTGGAGGTTGTGCCAATAGGCATCAAAGTGATGGGATTTTACAGCCTTCAACCAAACACTATGGTTGGGTTTTGAGTTTGGTCAATTGTTGGTGGAAAGTTTTTTATTTAATATTTTAACTTAAAAAAGCTGAAAGATGCCTTACTTGATATATCTTTTATTTGTCTTTCTCAACTAACCTGACCCTCCAGTTACACTACAGATATCAATAATATGAGAATTATATTAAATGTATGTTTTATGTGGTACCCTAGGCCTAGAACCTTCTACAAGTAGCCTACAACATTATGCCTGTCTGCTTACATATTTCAGTATTGTCCGTGTGTCTTGGTCCTGGTATCAACCTCTTTGGGGTGATCGTGTCTTTCTCCCTGGTCCACTGCTTCGCAGAACCAATGGATTTGATCTCAGCCATGGACTTTTTCAACAGCACAGTCATTTTCCCAACTGCTTCTTGGGTCAACGTTTCCATTATCAATGCAAACTGGTTCTGTTGAAACGGGTTAAAACACAGATCCTCAAACGTAATTTATCATAAGAAACGTTAAAAGTAGTTACCGGTAAGTGCAAGAATTACATGTCATAAATACCGTAGACTGGTTGTTTCAATACACATTTACGCATTTAATATTGATGCTATGTTATGCTATTGAGTAGCCATGGGCATTCACTCTAGTACGGTACCGTAGTCTACTTAAGGCTACATTACAATTTCTGATTAAACAGGATCTGTCCCATATAAGATTACAACAAGACTACCGTACTGCATTTTGACTTTCTGACTCTATCCTCACTATACTAACACACAGTGACACACCACTGTGGTAGTCCCTCTTTGTGATTGTGTTCACGGTACGTTACCGTCATTGTTTTGTTAAAGTGTTGCTGTGCTCCTTCCAACGTAACGTAATGTTCCTCTTCATCTTTCACAGGATTGTGTGAAGTAGTAGGGGCTTCGCAGCGCTGCTCAGCCTTGGGCGAGCACTCGTGTAGAAGTATCTTCATTTCTACAACTGCTGCTTCCGCTAAAGCGTGCATAACAGCAGACATCCGACTCTGAAATATTTCGTGATTAAACATTTTTAAGATAAAGGTTAACGGGAAAATCGATTAATTCACATTCTTGCTGTTACTGCCGATATCTATCTGAATGTTTTCCCGGCTGTTCCTATTTCTCTTTCACGTGCAATATGTGTGCAGACTATTGGTTTCTCAGACACACTGCTTCCCTCTAGAGGATACAATGTACACTACGATTACGATATTCAACGTTTGATGTTGATGATATACCGTATAGCCTACCTACACAGACACAAACAGTGAATATTCAACACATATATCCTGTTACACATTTAGTAAAAGTCCCCCTGCCTGTGCCTGAAAGTCAATTTATTTTTAATTGTTTTCCATAGCCGTAGGCTAAAGAAACACACTCAATGAGGAGGTATGTGTGTCACATCTGTGCAACTGTTGGGCAACTGCATGAGTCATGACTATCGTCTTTTACTGTGTCATTTTTTCAGACTCCTCTGTTTATGTGTGAACCCCTCACTGTCAGGTCACTGCCAAATCAGACTTCTCTTTTCCATCACCTTTCCAGCACCTTCCATCCCTGGAAGGGTGGCAGTCCCAGGAAAGGTCCTCCAGGGTAAGCTTTAGACTGAGAGGTTCCTCTCAAGAGAAAATGAGTATGCAGAACAATAATACAAAAAAATATAGTCCTTCCACCACCAACCAACCAGCCAATCTAATGGTACCGTTCCAGAGGAGCATTAATTGTTGTGTCTGCCAAGGCAGCATCCAAACATCTGGAACTTTCAATCCAAAAGTTCTGAGATGCTGCTCATTTTGCGTTGCTTTGTCGGGGTTTAGTTATCTGATCGTGCAGGCTGTCTGACACTCCAGCACCTTTTCTACCGCAGGTGGTGTCCCGAGCAAGGGCAGAGTTCAGGGGACAGACCTAGAAAATCACACACAGCACCCCTCCAAAGTTCATAAATGTATACTGTAAGTCAATAAGTGTACTGTAGTTCTAGTTTAAAATATGACATTCCCTGTATGAATAGTCATAGATTTAGTTACATGAACTTACAATAATTATCACATTTTATTACAGAGTATAATGAGGAACAAACACATTGTATAATCAGTGTTTAAAAGTATTTCACAATGTGTATGTTATATCTGCTCAAATGAAGAACTTAGCCACTGTGAACAGATTGCAATTGTGTACTGTTCCGCAGACAGCTAAACTCTGCATCTGATCAGCGAGAGCGCACAGTATGTACACACAACACACACATATGGACACCATTCCAAGGGTCATGCCTCTGACAAATAGTTCTCCAGAGATGTGAAAGGTTGATCAATGTTCAGGGGAAGACCGTGTTGCTGAAAGCATTGCGGTGTAATCTCTGGCAATGTGATTTTTCTTGTGTCTTAAATCATCTCGCCAGAGACCTACACCACCATGACAAGAGGAACCACTTCAGCCTTTTCCCCTTCACTGTTGTTTCCTTTTAAATGTATTTCATGTTCCTTTTCACCACCGTCACTCCGCTTACCTGACACAACTACAGTATATCAGCACTACTGGTGAGGTCTGAGGAGGTTTGGGTCTGAAATGAAATAAGGTGCTCTGGGTATAATTATTGATTTAATTTACTCTCCCTTTATTCCACAGTATCCAAATCCCCAAAATAAAAAATAATGATTTTCACCGTGTCCTTGTGATGATATTTCTTATGCAGTCCCTCTGTGTATTTAAGCCCTATGGTCCATCTGGTTCTTGTCGGCTGTTGTTATTGTTCATGTTTTTGTGAAGGCTACACTCAGGTTTTTACTGCTCACTGAATGATTTCTAATATTGTTTGTTTGGGTCGGATTCCCTATTCTGACTGTAATATTTCTAAGAAAAAGTGGTTATCAAATAAACAATGACAATGAATAATAGCACAGTCATACCAATATCTGCAGAAGAGTGTCCTATACCACAGCCATCTGTCAGGCTGGCATGGTGTCCCAGCATCTCTCATCAGCCTCTGCTAATGGGCCTGAACGAGGACTGGTGCCATGTAAGAGAATTATGTCCACCATGTCATCATTAAGTTCCTCAGAAGAGGCTATTGAACGACAATGAAGTATGATCTTAGACAGAAGCTTAACAAATGAAACTTTCTGAATATGCAAGAGCAAAGTGCTGTGAGCCTATAGTTCTGGGGAGATTGATTTTACCTTTATTTTACCAGGCAAAATCAGTTAATAACATTGTTTAAAATGAAGGCCTATAATAGACAAATTGTGAATTGAGTGGGGAAGGAAATAGGGGAGAAAGAAAAGAGGAAAATATATATTTTAAAATAATAATATTTTTAAGCAAACTAGAGTGTTAGCCACAAGCCAGCAGAAGTGTGCGAGGTGGTCGGAAACGGAAACATCCGCTCAACTGGCTGGTTAGTGTTGACAAGAGTAAGGCAGGGGTTGAGAGAAGGCACAAGACTGCACAGATGATGCAGGTCTCTGGATGCAATCATGCTGCTATATTCTGGACCTCTCCAGGCTATAGTTTATAGTTCAAACAGTTGTGGGTAGACCTCTTTGTATAGATAAGATATGCCATACTGTGTAATGCAATGACAACAGTGGATAATTTCAGGTTAAACATCTGAAAGGCATTTTAAAAAAAAACTGCACGTGTAATAACATTCATTAGAGTGAATGTAGCAGTATTAGCATTATCCAATGGTTTATGGTTTGTGGTTGAGCTAACTGCTTAATAAACCTGCCACTCAACTCATCTTCTAATCTCACATAAATTACTTCAGCAAGAAATTCTCTACTATTGCCCAACCTCTATAAGAAATACTATACTTAAACTTTTTTACATGCTCGCACTGTAACACAACATGCTTGGGTTTTTGTTCTATAGTGTGATCCTGCACTGTAGGATTAGAAGTGTGTGAGATTGCTGAAGCTTGCCTAACGAGAATCATACCACAAACATACCTCATCTTGACATGTGACCACCAGCTGTACAGGCAAATCACTCACCTGCCAAAACCACCTAAATACAAGTTCACCTAAGGCCTGTAGGATGAATATATGTGAACTACAGGATAAATAAATGATTACATGTATTTATTATATTCATTTATTTACCTTATAACCAGTTAACACTGTGTGCCATTATATGATCCTTTGTACTGTATACATTCAAGCCTGCAATATAAATGTAAATGTTTTGTGTCGTATTTTGTTTGTTTGTAAAGTAGGCCAATGTTTTTCCATATTGCTTTTTGACATTTTTTTTGCTCAATGCCCTTAACAAATGTATATAAATGCGGACCCTTCATGGATATCATTCAAAAACATTGTTTCTTGTATTCTTTCTCTGTTACCTCAAAAGTGGATTAATCATTCAAATCTGCGTTAGTCTGTTTGGCTAAACACTCCCGGGTGTTGTCAAATCCGGTTCCTGTGGTTCAAACCTATGACAAAGATTAACACATATATCCTATTACATGAAAGTTCTAGCCTCACCTATTATGTTGGTGTGGTCCATTTTGACCATTGAAAGAGCTTTGTTGTTCCATGAATAGTCACTGCTATGGAAGTAATTCCGAAATTTAAGGAGGTTGGTCTTAATACATCACACTATTAGAATTATTAATTAATATTAATAATTTATAAATGATGTGCTTTATTTGATTCACAAATATGAAAACATATTAACAAATACAGAGAGGACAAAAATAAAGAATGTTAACACAAATGAGAAGTCACTCTTTACCTCCATGTATCTGAATGTTAGTCAAATGCACCACAATCTTACATGTTAATTTCATGCAGGAGTGTGACCTCATTTGGCCTTTCGCTTTTGGACCCTTAAAATAGGGCATGGTCTTAATCCTGCTGAATTGTTTGTGACTTGTGACTTGTAGATACACCACAGACAAAACGTCTGTAGACTGTTGAGTTTACTTAGGAATACATAGTAAATTATTATGAATTCAAAAGTGCAATATTTTAGATTACATTTGTGTTTTGATACTTTGTAACTTTAATACAAGATTGGTATATTTATGGTCATAATATATTTTCATTAAAATGTGGTAAACATTTGTCAACATATGTAAAACAACCAAACAAGCATTTACATGTACTCTATATGTATTGTCTGATAGCCTAATGTAATTGACTTAGAACAAGAAAAATAATCCGATTCTTACCAGACATCTAGTATAGGCTTTTTTGTCTTCTTTTGATGGAATGATCCCTTCAAGAAACGAGTTTTTTGACAGACTGGGGTGAAACCTCAATTCATCTTGATTCATCATCATTCATGCTAGAGGAAGGCGTGGGTTGCCCCCCACCCCACCCCACATACACAAACACACACACACACACTCATAATAATCGGCCTTTATGGGGTGACATATAGTGCAGTCTGTGCGCTGTGTGTTAGCCCAAATCCAGAACAATTCTCTGTTCAATGCTCTCTCTCTCTCTCTCTCTCTCTCTCTCTCTCTCTCTCTCGCCCTCCCTCTCTGCTTGAAGCGGTTGGCGAATTTGATAATAATTCGCAACAGTTGTCTCTAATAACTGACAATGATTGTGTTGTGACGCTGTCAGAAAAAGCAAAAATGTTTTACCTGTGTGTGTTTATCACAAATTGTCCCACGTGTGGTCGTAAAGTGAGCAAAAGTGTTGCTATCCCTCATTCTCCCACTAGATAACCGTGTTTCGTTACTTAATAACCTACAATATGCGTTTTTTTGTTTTGTTTTGTTTTTGTTTTTGATTGTATGTCACTTAAGCCTGGTTACCAGGCACCATTAATATTCTCTTCGATATACTTAGACACACTTTGGAAATGTTCGCAGTCGTTGCCCAACCTGGTTAATTTTGAATATATTGTAGTCAACAGACGTTGCTACAATTGTTTTGATCATCTAGCTCTACCATAAATTCAAGCGAGATTGGCCAAGAACGCAGCATACACATTTACAGACAGATGGGCTTAATTATAGACCATGCACAGTGCACAGGGACATCTGACCTACCTCTTATACAGTAACGTGTTTATAGTTTTTACGCACTCAATGTAAATGTATCACACCATTCTCTGTAAACGCTGGACTGTGGTTTAAACGCAAGACAGTAGTACAAAATCCAATAAACTACACTATTAATATGCTTGCTTTTTAATCTGGAAGAATTGGTTTCATAATTTGTTTAGTGAAAAAATTAAACAATCTTTCCTGCGTTTAAATTAAATTAACAGATGGTTCTGGACTAGTCTATATTCTCACATAGGCTAATAGGCTAATGGACAACTTTAGTTGAAGCAGTTTATACACAATACTCACAGTTCATTATCTATATATTTAAATGAAGTAGTTATTTAATTATTTAAGTGAGGTTGCTTTAGTAAATGAGTGCGTTACCAGCATAACACGATGTGCATCTAATGCCATCCCTTATTTGACCACTAGATGTATCTACTGTACTGTTTATTTTACAAAAAAACCCCAAATCTCTCTTTTAATCGCCTTTCAAATCAAGGCAGCTGTCATCGTAGGAACCCCCCACCCACCCACACACACACACACACACACACACACACACACATCCGGTCATTCTGCCCCTCCTCCCTCTGTTAACCTCTGTATCCTTCAGCACTCTGAGCTCCACAGATCCATCAGACACATCTGCAACACGTCCAGGGGACCAGACTCGTGCGACATACCCTCATATAACCACTGTATAGGCTTATATGGCACACCTGACTCACCATTGTCTGGCTATGAGGGCCAGCCAACTGCTACAGCTGTCTGTATTCCTGGAGGGCCTGTGTCTGGTCTGCGCCACTACGCCACCACCAGGCAGAATCACAGATGTGTCCGGCCGGGACGTGCTGACGACGGGGATGGTCCACATGCTGGAGAGGGTGCAGGACAACAGTGCACCTCTGGGCATGCATAGAGACCAGGCAACTGTAGAGCTGGGGGGTTTACAAGCAGGCAGGACACACAGGCAGGTGAGAGGGGAGATTAATAGCCTTATTAATAGACCTCATAAAAAACATGTATGTTGTTGTGTTTCTTCCTGTGATCACTGCATTTCAACCAAATCATATTAAAAACGAAGGGCAGCTTTCCCAGACAGGGAAACTGGCCCTTCAATAATGAATATGAAACCATAGGAATACAAACCCCCTCAAATGATTCTGTAAATGTGTTCTTCGGGTGAGAAAGGAGCCACAGGTGCTGAGCACCAAGGGGGGCTTGAGGGGGAGGATGGTCCAGGATCTGACCCTGGGCCTGGGAGACCTGGTGAGGCAGCAGAGCGCTCTGGAGAGCAGGATGAGCCATGTGCTCCACAGGGAGGCTGGGCCATTGGCAGGTGATGGCACGGAGATCAACGTGAGCTTGTTGAAGGTGAGCACTGAAACGGAACACTCAATGAGACGTATAGCACATCTCCCCCTGCAGCTGACAACACTGGTATGGACAGTTATCACCTAGAATGTGACCTGGGGCAGACATTTGCGGTTGTTTGGGGGTGGGTGGGGTGCTTTAAGTAACACAATGAGTGTCGCCTTTAAAGCATTGCCAAGTCTGTGTTTCAAACACTCATAAGTGTAGTGAGCCCTCTTAATAATTATATATTTGATGTGGATCAGGTTATGATGGACAAGCAGGCAAGAAGGCTTACTAACCTAGCGGCCGAAATTACTGCCCGAGACAGAAGGATTAACAGACACCAACAACAGGTGGAACACCTAGATAAACAGGTTTGTTGTTCTCTGAAGGCCCCATAATGAGTCTCTTGATTATATATGTGCTATGCAGTGAAAGTGCAACAGTTATATGCAAAATGGTATGGTGATATGTCACAGGTTTAGCAGCTATATATA
>JAODOY010005645.1:0-10283 GCA_025399855.1 Forbesichthys papilliferus | reverse complement strand
CCTATAGAGATACATTACGTTGCTCTATATTAGTATCCTAACATCGCTGCTCCTATAGAGATACATTACGTTGCTCTATATTAGTATCCTAACATCGCTGCTCTTATAGAGATACATTACGTTGCTCTATATTAGTATCCTAACATCGCTGCTCCTATAGAGATACATTACGTTGCTCTTTATTAGTATCCTAACATCGCTGCTCCTATAGAGATACATTACGTTGCTCTATATTAGTATCCTAACATCGCTGCTCCTATAGAGATACATTACGTTGCTCTATATTAGTATCCTAACATCGCTGCTCCTATAGAGATACATTAGGGTCAAGAGTCAAGCAGGGTTAGCATCTCTCACAGCTCCAAGGAAGCCACACACACACACATAGGGTGCCTGTAGGCCTTAAGGAACAATGCCACTCATACCTCCCTTAGCCAGGACGCTTAAAGGCAGACCTTTATATTTTATTTCTCTTGCTTCTGGAAACACTGGAATACATGTCTGTGTGTTGTTAGTATTAATGTAGAGACATTGTATGATACACTGCCATTATAGTGTACAGTTATAAACCTTACCTATGTATTTTAATTGATAAATGTATTATTGACTCCCTGTTATGTTGTTTGCTGATATGGACCCAAGTAAACACAATGAAGTGGAATGTAGTTGAATTGAATATCTGAATGTGTGTGTGTGTGTGTGTGTGTGTGTGTGTGTGTGTGCGTGTGTGTATGTGTGTGTGTGTGTGTGTGTGGGTGTGTGTGCGTGTGTGTGGTTTATCAGTGCCGTGATTTATTGCACCTGAATGCAGGCTGTCCTTGTGAATAGACAGAGCTTTGTGTCTTTGTGAGTGTTGAATGTGCCGCTCTCCAGCGATGTGAATGTGGCACTACAGCATCTCCACCGCTGGTGGCGAGGATAATGAGGCGGTCGATGAAGCTTTATCAGCGCTCAGCCTGGCTCTCCCACGCCTCCCAGGAGACCCACGGCGTCCCGGTCAAAGACGTGTGCAGGACACCAGAGCCTCTTTAGTGTGACTTTGTTATTGAGTGATGATGATCCTGTGAGGCAGCCTCTCTTGGATGAACCAGGCCTGTTGTTGTTGTTGTTATAGCCGATTTTCAGTCAACATGTATAATGTAATACGTCTGTAATAATACATAATGTAGACCTAAGTATTCCTAAATATGCCTGTTATAAGTCTACATAAATTAGATGCCCTTACACTTCAAATCATATGTTGGATTATACACAAATATAAATGATAAGAAATTGTTTGGCATGAAAACCTTGTTTCTCCTTTTTAAACAAAGGAATTGTGAATTATGACAGAAAATGTAAAACTCTACAAGAGTTTCTAGTTTCGTAACAAGGTCAAACTAGAGCAACAAGAAAGATGCCAAAATAGATTGATTAAAAACTTATTTGGTAAATGAGGCAACATTGCCATAACAGGATGGTGTGTTTATGTGGTCGGTGCCATGATCGTTCTGACAGCTCCTCTCCGGTCTCATTGCAGAACCTATTCTACACCAAGCAGCGACGCGAGCATGTCTACACATTTAGGCCACTTGTGTGTGCTTTTATTCTTCCATCTTCATGAGGTCGTGGCTGTATCACCCAGCGAGCATCATAACCTTGAAAGACCTTCACTGGAGTGGCAGGTCTATGGGTCTATTCAGGAATGCAGCTACGTAACTCATAGCTGTGGAAATAGCTCCCCCTATCGATGGTCCAGGACAGGTACATTAACCAAACCCAATAGACAATAGAAGCATTTTATTCGAGGAAGTTTTTTTATAATGGTATGTTTATAAGAGACCAACAACTAAAGTCTCTGGATAAACTGCGTGCTGTACTATGGTTTTGTAACAAGTATAATAAAAAATAATGTATCTTTATGTTGAAAGATTATGAAAACCACTCCCACTTCCGGCACCGTGTTTCCGCAACAGACGTGGTTTTTTGCTCATGCACAATTCTGGACGTTTTCACAGCAATAATATATAATAACCATGTCTCTGGAAGTGGAATCTGCGGAGTGAGTACCCTCTGCTAGGGAAACATTAAAAATAAACGATCTTATTTAAAAATATTATCCAAAATTATGCGTTTATTTAAATATTTTGATGACGAGGCCTAGCATAGTTTGCTAGCCGCCGTTAGCCTCCAGCTAGCACCCGCTGTATTATCCCCCTTTTATATTTTAGTGTCTGTTTCCTTTGTTAAGTATTACATTAAGCGGTTTTATCACATGCCTATTTGTACTTTTAATACATACACTGAGTAATACAGCATGGGAGCTGACATTTTAATGTTTATAGTTAAAGAAGACGTTAATGACATAAATGGTTAGACACACTAAATCAAACTGTAGGCTACTATGCATATTGTAATTGGTTACGTATTATCTAATTGCTTAACTAATCTGTAGCAGTACTAGCAGCAGCAGCATCATATGTCATACTAGTGTTTAATTGTAGTCGTATTTCTAGTTATCCTGATGTAACCAGACCATATTCACAATGTGCCATGCTCCATTGGGAATTGTTTGCACCTACATGGCGTAGATCTCTGGTTACTATTGGACAGCGATGAACCAATCGGCGTTGCTACAATTGTTTAAATCGCCTTATCTAGATCTACCAACATTTCGAAACACTGTAACTTCAATGTTATCTTACTAACCCGCTGATTGGGCCGCCAGCAGGATGGATGGCTGTGGAAACGCTTAAGTGAGCAGGGTTTCCATACTATAATCTTAATAGTGGGGCGGAGCCAGGCTAAATACTAGTAACAACAACCCAACAATCAATGTAAACACAAGTAGACGCAGTGAATGCCTACCGCACTGTCTAACAACGTCTGTCTGTCCCCGCAGCGTCATCCGGCTGATAATGCAGTACCTGAAGGAGAACAACCTTCACCGCACGCTGACCACCCTGCAGGAGGAGACCACCGTGTCGCTCAACACCGTGGACAGCATCGAGAGCTTCGTGGCAGACATCAACAGCGGCCACTGGGACACTGTGTTGCAGGCTATTCAGTCCCTCAAGCTACCCGACAAGACTCTCATTGACCTCTATGAGCAGGCCAGTGCTTGTGTGTCTGGTGTGTGTGTGTTGTTGTGCTCGTGTGTGTCTGTGTGTTGTGCTTGGGTGTGTGTTTGTGTTAACATTCGCTGACTGGTTGCTTCTGTCCACCCTGTAAGTTATCAGTGGCCTATACTACAAATAACCTACTAAGATTTATCGAGGTATGTCAGACAAACTCTGCCTGCCGAAATTAGTGTTAAACGGTACCATGACTATATGATGTTGTTAGTTGAGCCAGTGTTAACTTCGTTTGAGTTCATGCACGTTAGGTTTTTGTGTAAAGGCGCATGCTCCGCCCGACCTCCCTGTTTTCACATATTGAAACAGCATTTTTATTGTTATAAAAGCAAAGCTACTACAGAAGTTACCTGGATAAGCCAGTTACCTTCCTTCATAGTATAGATGTGTATGACCTCACAACACTGTAAAACAACAGATGTCTGTGACCTCACAACACTGTAAGACAACAGATGTCTGTGACCTCACAACACTGTAAGACAACAGATGTCTGTGACCTCACACTGCCTGGCTCCTTTGAGCTGTGTCCCTGCTGCCAATCATGTGTCTGAGCAGCAGTGCATTGTGTGTAATGGTGTGCAGGTGGTGCTGGAGCTGATCGAGCTGAGGGAGCTGGGTGCGGCTCGCTCCCTGCTGAGACAGACGGACCCCATGATCATGCTGAAGCAGACCCAGCCAGAGAGATACATCCACCTGGAGAACCTGCTGGCCCGCTCATACTTTGACCCCCGAGAGGTGGGGCCAATCACAGCTCACTGCACGCACACACACATGCATAAACACACACTCACACACACACACGTATACTCACATGCACACACACACACTCACACGTATACTCACTGCACGCACACACTCACACGTATACTCACATGCACACACACTCACACGTATACTCACATACTCAAACGTATACTCACATGCACACACGTACACACATACACACACACACTCACACGCATAAACACACATAAACACGGACATACTCACTCACACACACATGCACACATATAATTTCTTTATTTCCTTTAAAATCAACGTCTACATTCTGTTCCTGTGTAGAGCTGCTCAACACTACTTTATATTAAACTGTGTGTGTGCGTGCGTGCAGGCCTACCCAGATGGCAGCAGCAAGGAGAAGAGACGTGCTGCCATCGCCCTGGCGCTGGCGGGGGAGGTCAGCGTGGTGCCCCCCTCCCGCCTCATGGCTCTGCTGGGCCAGGTGGGTGACGCTCGTGTGGCTCCGTTAGCTGGCCTGGTACCCCTGGAGCCCCGGGCCCCATTTTCCGAAGCATTATGATGATCTGAAGATGCACTAAAGTGCCACGTTGTTTTATCGCCACGTTTCCCGAAGTGTCGTTGTTTACGTGACACATTAACATCTTCCTAGTATAACGAGGCCTCTGGACCACCAGCTAGGCCGTCGTAGCTGTTTTTGTCTAACAGCGCCTCCCTCAGCAGGCTAAAATGAATGCGGGCTAAAAGCTTTTGACATTTACAGCACGATAAATGGATATCTGAATGAACTTCATTGTTAAACATGCACAATGAAAATCTTATATTATTATTATTATTATTATTAGGCATGATGAGGTGAAACGCAGGGACAATGAGTTGGCCAACAATGTGTAAAACAATAAGGTGCTTTATGAGATAATGGTGCCGAATTTAAGTATTACGTTTGTATTTTCACTTTACTGTTGGTCTTTTGAGTTCTTAGTTCTCGTTCTTAGTTATCGATGAAGAGGAAATATTCTGACTACAGCAATTGTGATATTGATCAGACACATTACAGAAAGTTCCATATTGAACATTGTTTGATATTCCCACGGAAGGCTGGTCTACTGCATTTGATGTCATTAGTATCTTTTGTTTTCCCTGAGAGCACTTTCCTCTATTTGCCATTTGTGTGCCTTTTATTTTTGGATGGATTAGAACATGTATAGCTGTTTACCACAAGCCTGAGCCACAGCAAGCATATTAGCCATAATAGCCCATATAGGCTACATGCCAAAGGCTTTTTTTGGGGCTTAGACATTTTCTTGCACCTGTAGGCTTGTATAATGTTAATAATTAAATACTATTTAGTAGGGCTGTCCCGAATACCATTTTACAGGTTGGAATACTTGCTGGTATTTCCGAACGAGTATTCGAGTACTCTCTCTCAAAAACAGATTTAAAGCATCAAACTATAATTAAGAAGTATAACAGAAGTAATCTTCGATCCCTAGCTTCAGTGAGCACTCATGTAAACATAGCCATGCACTCAAAATAGCAACTTTGATTGACACGTCAATTGAGTCAGAGCTGTCAAATAGCATACCTCTTGTATTAGCCATTAAGAGTGTGTTGAATGAACAGCCTCACTGTGTTACAAACAGAGCCAATTGCAATCAATTGTGTTGATGACACAGTGCCGGCAATTCCATTTCAACGTGGGTTTATATGGAGACAGTTGGGATTAATGACAAACCATGTCATTATGTGACATTGTGCCACTACATTATGTGAAAAAAACCAATACTCGAATCTCAATATTTAAATCTAATACATACCCAACGAACGAATACCCGAGTAATAGAATATTTTGGGCCAGCCCTAGTTAATAATTACATACTTATTAATAGGGCTGACCCAAATGCCATTTTACAGATTTGGAATACTTGATTTGGAATACTTGATTTTTCCGAGCGAGTATTTGAATACTCATTCTCAAAACATCAAGAACACTCAACTATAATTAAATGTTTCATAACCTGTTAAAAATCTAACTGTTTGCGAGTTTTCAATAGCACATAACATAACTGTACAACAGCAAGTACAATCAACGCTTTTATCTTTGATTCAACTACTCACCTATGAAGTCAGACCAACAATAACAGTATGCATAGTCCTACCGATCGAAACTAAGACTGGCAATCCAACTTCACTTTTTTGGTCACGACAGGTAAAGTGGTCAAATATAGATGGAGGTGTGGAGTAGCCGCTAGCTAGACAACGGAGCTAACAATTAGGCGAAAATACCCAGAGAATATTCGTAAAAACCCTCAGTATGTGCATATCCGAATGACGTATTTGGTTTTGGCTCCACCCCTGCTGACTAAAGGCTCATGCACAGTAGAGCCCCAGAATCAGTGTTGTAACGTTGAGAGACAACAGAACATCAGTGACATTCAGGTAAAGTGGGCGGGTACCGAGACAAACTAACCTTAACAGGTGACGATAAAGCAACCAGTGTTAATTTACAAAGCGGTGAACGTGTGTGTGTAGCGGCTTTACATCCTGGTGGGGTCTGGTGGTCTCATGTGTGTCTTGCCCCCCCCAAGTCTCTGAAGTGGCAGCAGCACCAGGGCCTGCTGCCCCCAGGCGTCACCATCGACCTGTTCAGGGGCAAGGCTGCTGTCAAGGACGTGGAGGAGGAGCGCTTCCCCACACAGCTCAGCCGGCACATCAAGGTACACTACGCTGCTAGGCTCCTTTCCTTGTCTCCTAGCCCCCTAGCCTCCTTGTCCCCTAGCCCCCTAGCCTCCTTGTCTCCTTGTCTCCTAGCCCCCTAGCCTCCTATCCCCTTAGACCCCTAGACCTAAGTGCTAAGGAAATAACATGCTAGTTGCCATAGAAATGATTAAAAAAAGCATGGAGATGCAGCTGGATCTAATTTTGTAGGATAGTTATTAGGCAAGAACAGGAGGTTATTAATAAATGGAAACAGCGTGGGACAAATACAAGCCTACAGGCTAAACGTATTCACCTCCTCAGCCAGCAGCATCCAGCATGTTCACGTGTCTCTAAATAACATGTCAGCAAGGGGTACGGACTGCAAAGGCCAACAGACCTGAATGAGCTACGACTTATTTGTATTGATAGTGACGTGAGGAATAAAGACCTTGCTCTCCTGATCCAGTATCATAACATCTGGGGGGGATTGCCAGCCTAACGCGGCCTTAGTTTCCATGGAATTGTCCTGTGATGGTCGCTCCTCTGCTCCCCAGTTTGGCCAGAAGTCCCATGTGGAGTGCTCCCGCTTCTCGCCCGACGGCCAGTATCTGGTGACAGGCTCTGTGGACGGCTTCATCGAGGTGTGGAACTTCACCACCGGCAAGATCAGGAAGGTACCGGTTTAACCTGCACACACACACACACGCTGTTCTGTTGTGCAGACAACAGGGGGCAGCATTCGGTGCTTTGAGGCTACATGTGACACACTAAAAGGCAAGGTGTTGCTCTGCCAGTAGCCAGGAGTGGCAGGACTGAACACTGTGCGTGTGTGTGTGTGTGTGTACCCTGTGCGTGCCTTGCATGCGTGTATTGTGTGTGTGTGTGTGTGTATGTGCACGTGTGCCCAGGACCTGAAGTACCAGGCCCAGGACAACTTCATGATGATGGAGGATGCCGTGCTGTGCATGTGCTTCAGCCGCGACACGGAGATGTTGGCCACCGGGGCCCAGGCCGGCAATATAAAGGTGACCCCCCCCCCCCCACACACACACACACACACAAATCATCTTCATTGTCCATATCAGTAAATAACATCAGAGCCATACACGATACAAACAGCAAGCACGGTGCCAAGGAAAATGATGTGAGCCAACCATAGTCTGTCTGTCTGTGTGTGTGTGCTTGTGTGTGTGTGCGCGTGCTTGTGTGTGTCTACGTGTGTGTGCTTGTGTGTGTGTGTGTGTGTGTGTGTGTGCGTGCTACAGGTGTGGAAGATCCAAAGTGGCCAGTGTCTGCGGAGGTT
The DNA here is from genome assembly GCA_025399855.1 of Forbesichthys papilliferus. Classification (NCBI taxonomy): domain Eukaryota; kingdom Metazoa; phylum Chordata; class Actinopteri; order Percopsiformes; family Amblyopsidae; genus Forbesichthys; species Forbesichthys papilliferus. The sequence goes on along the minus strand of JAODOY010005645.1, from coordinate 2,429 downwards.
TGAGCGTGCCCACAGCAAAGGCGTGACTTGTCTGAGCTTCTGTAAGGACAGCAGCCAGCTGCTCAGCGCCTCCTTCGACCAGACCATCAGGTACACACGGCCCCCTGCCTGTGACTGCTGGAACAGCTGGCTGTAACAAGATCCATGAGTTGGCCTTTAGCTCCCGTCGTCGCCAATTGTGATGTATTGGAGGCGAGCCGCTTCACACGGCTGTGTGGCGGAGGGATACACAGTAGAGCCCTGCGCACGACCTTCATCCCCCTCCCGCTGCACCTGCAGCGTTTGAATTAATTAATGAAATGTAGCATTTACAGTAAATTTAAACTGGCATTTAAAGACGTGTTAAGACGTGTTAAGACTTCAGGATCAGCGGGGACCCCTCCACTGGCAATCTACGGGGTCCAGGGACCCTCAGCATATCTTTTGACCGCTCACAGCAAAGATAAAAGCACCCCCAACTCTGTATTGGGTCCTCTAATACAACAATTTGGTAGCCCTGCTATTTATTGTCAAAATCACTAAATACAAGTATAGTATGACTGATTGGATCCCCGGTTGCCATGGTGGTGGAGGGTTTATTCTGGTCTGTTTGTCTTCCAGGGTCCACGGGCTGAAGTCAGGCAAGTCCCTGAAGGAGTTCAGAGGTCACTCGTCCTTTGTCAACGAGGCCACCTTCACCCCTGACGGACACCACGTCATCAGCGCCTCGTCTGACGGCACCGTCAAGGTGGGGGCGGGGCCTGGTTGGCTACAGAACATGGCCTCTGCTTCTCTGTTGATTTAAAATGCAGCCTTGTTGTTTTTATTTGTTTACCTTCAGTCTGATCATGAACTGTTAACATTACACTGCCTGTCTCTCTCTCTTCCTGCCTGTCTGTCTCTCTCCCTGCCTGTCTGTCTCTCTCTCTCCCTGCCTGTCTCTCTTTGTCTGTCTGTCTGTCTCTCTCTCTCCCTGCCTGTCTGTCTCTCTCTCCCTCTCCCTGCCTGTCTGTCTCTCTTTCCCTGCCTGTCTCTCTCTCTCCCTGCCTGTCTCTCTCTCACATCCCCTGTCTGTCTCTCTCTCTCCCCCTGTCTACACCCCCCAGGTGTGGAACGTGAAGACCACAGAATGCACCAACACCTTCAAGTCTCTGGGCACGTCGGCTGGCACCGACATCACGGTGAACAACGTGATCCTGCTGCCCAAGAACCCCGAGCACTTTGTGGTGTGCAACCGCTCCAACACCGTGGTCATCATGAACATGCAAGGACAGGTGAGGAGGAGGGGTAGTAAAGGTGTAGATCCTGACCCTGGGGGGTGTCCCCTCCAGATGAAGAGGAGGAGGAGGAGTAGTGAAGGTGTAGCTCCTGACCTGTGTGGGGGGGGGGGCTGTCTGGTGTCTCCTCCAGATGGTGAGAAGCTTCAGCTCCGGTAAGAGGGAGGGCGGTGACTTTGTGTGCTGCACGCTGTCTCCCCGGGGGGAGTGGATCTACTGCGTGGGGGAGGACTTTGTGCTCTACTGCTTCAGCACGGTGACGGGCAAACTGGAGAGGACCCTCACGGTACTGTACTCCACCTCACACCACCAGGGGGCACTAGTACACGCCCTGGCTCGCCCTGACCTGACCCTGTTGATGTCATTGACCCCCAGGTCCACGAGAAGGACGTGATCGGCATCGCCCACCACCCGCACCAGAACCTGATCAGCACCTACAGCGAGGATGGGCTCCTGAAGCTGTGGAAGCCCTGAGGGGGGAGAGCCACTGTGTTTCTCTCTCTGCCTCCTTCCTTACCTGTAGATGTGACCATGTCCACATGCACGCATCACATGGACATGGAATATGAGTGTGCGTGTGGACATGAGGGTTTGTTTTCAGTGTGAAAAATCTAAAAGAAGATTGAAACCAGCCTATTTAGTTCAAACCTGTTTTTACATGTCTGAGAGTAGAGGTGTTCACACGTTGACCTTTTGTAAATATATTAGTACTTTTATTTCTTTTTTTAAAGTAAAATCTGGTTGGTAGTTTTTTGTTTGTAACAAGAACTACATTTTCTCTCGAATTCCAATTAATCTGTAAATGTTTTGAAGACATTGAAAGTTTTTTGAGTTTATATATTTGATTTTTTTTGTATTTTGCTATCATTTTTTGACAGGTTATGATTGAGCACCCTTAAATCCATGTATGGTGTAAAACATATTGTATATGCCAATAAAGCTATTGAACCAGAATTACAGTTTTCTTGTTATTTCAACTATTCACTTCTAAATCAAACAATGATCTATTACAAATAATTTTCCACAATGTGAGGTGCTCTATAAACAATGTTTTTATCAGTGTCCTATAAACGAACCTATAATGAACTAGATGTCCCACTACAGCAAAAGCATCTCAGACCCAAACAAAATTGCATGCACAAATAGCTGATTCTACTTTTTTTTAAATATATA
>JAODOY010005642.1:0-10284 GCA_025399855.1 Forbesichthys papilliferus | reverse complement strand
CACGCGCTCGCACACCCCCGCGCTCGCACTCTCGCCCTCACGCACATGCTCTCGCACTCACTCACACGCTCACACACACACACACACACACACACACACACACACACACAGTCTCTAACACTGACATACACATGACACACATGCAGACAAACACACACACAATGATGCACACACAGACACACACAAAGACAAACACATTCACATACACATACAATGACACCCACGAATAATAACACACACACACACACACACACACACACACACACACACACACACACACAATGACACCCACGAATAATAACACACACACACACACACACACACACACACAATGACACTCACGCATAATAACACACACACACACACACACACACACACAATGACACCCATGCATAAAAACACACACACACACACACACACACACACACACACACACACACATACACCCACTCATAATAACACACACACACACACACACACACACACAATGACACCCACTCATAATAACACACACACACACACACATACACACAATGACACCCATGCATAAAAACACGCGCACACACACACACAATTATGCACACAGTGACAAACAGACAGACATTCTGCAGATGGGCGGGCCCCTCGTTTAAAGTCCTTTCTTGCCTGGCAAATGGAAATACAACAGCGCTCCCACACCGACTGCTCTTGTGCACATTTGCAAGTGAAATGAGCACTTTGCTATCTCAATTTAAAACATGGGAAATTGCACTGGTTAAACTTGAAATGACCAGACACCCACATTAACGTCAATATGCCGCTATCACCCGTGGTCTTTGCCGACTGCGTTCCTCTCCAAATGCCATTCAGCTGTGCTGTATACTTCACAGCCTCGTCTTTATCAAACTGTTACTAGTGTTGTTTGACAGAACAACAAACAAACACTCCTCACACCTTGCCTGCTACCAAACCACGCTATAGAAGTAATGACTGCAGAGGTGGAAGATGAACCAGGATTCCAGGGCGCCACATGGCGTTCCTCTCCCTTCCTATGTGCAGGCAACTCTTGTCATCTCATCGGAGAAGAGGGGCGAGGATGTAAATATAGCCAGACTAACAGGTGACAGGATTTGGCTGAGGTTTATCTTTTAATCAGCCATCTGATTCAGAGGGCTGGCGTGTCGACATGTTTGACCAGATTGCCCGAACAGCCCAGAGACAGGTGAGGGTGGGTGGGGAGCAGTTCCTTTATTGTATCAGGAAGCCAACAACACAGTTGCTGTGCGTTGCTACGTTTGCATGCAGGTGTCACACTGAGGCTTATGAGCGGCTAGTGAGCGAGCGACTGCGGTGCTTGTTGAACCCTACGTTTACACATGTCAAGAGAAGCATGTTTATTAGCGCCGTGCTAGCGCGCACAGGAATCATGACACGTGCAAAAATAAAACCTCACAATTAATGAATGTCTATGAGCCATCAAATGGTTTCTTAGTTTCTATTAACTGCTATGTTAAAACATTTATATTGTTTTTACTGTTTTGTTTGTGTATGTGTGTAGTTATGTGCTTATGTATGTCATCTATTTATGTCTGTATGTGCTTACTGTATATATTTTCTGCCATTTATCTAGGACCCCATTGACAACAAGATGATACATCTCACGGGGTTTATCTAATTGAATAAACTTCTAAAATTAAATTAGTATTTTTCGTCATGAGAACACAGGGTCTCAGTATTTAATTCTGCTTCTTCTCAGAAGTAAAGATACAGTTAGCTATTGCACACTGTTTTTAAGCTAAGATACATTTAATCGAATTCACCAAATATCTCCTTGCATTTCAATAGCTTACCGTTCTGATACTTCTACACAGCCCTTGCAGTAAACGGGAACATAAACAAAGTGGCGAAAACCACTCACATTAACAAATCCGTAGTACTACTCTTTGCCGCGGAGGGATATTGTAAGGAAGAATTCTCAAAAATGACTATCAAACTCATCCCCTCGACCAATAGACTATATATGAATGGACAAACCATCTGTGACATAACCTACAGTATAGACTGTATTTACTGTATATGAATGGATAAACCCTCCAAGTCACCTATACAGCAGCAGACGGGTTTTTAACCAGGCTGTAAATGTTATATTTGCTGTGAAATCCGACATTTTAACATTGGAGTCTTTTGTGATTGACTGTTTTGCAGCCAGCCTTTAGTGGCCATTCAAGAAACAGCAGATTTTGGCACTTTCACATTCCCACGATTCATTTCGCACCGGATGTTCCCACTTGGACAGAAGCCGAGCGAGGGGCAAAAGCCTAGCGAGGGGCAGAAGCCATAGCGAGGGGCAGAACTGCCGAGCGAGGGACAGAATTGCCGAGGGAGGGGCAGAAGCCATAGCGAGGGGCAGAACTGCCGAGCGAGGGGCAGAAGCCGAGCGAGGGGCAGAAGCCATAGCGAGGGGCAGAACTGCCGAGCGAGGGGCAGAATTGCCGAGGGAGGGGCAGAAGCCATAGCGAGGGGCAGAACTGCCGAGCGAGGGGTGGAAGCCGAGCGAGGGGCAGCCAGTCTCTCCGGTGCCCGTGGCACATTTGCGGCAGCAGGCCGGCTGACCGTGAGCCCATGCAGCAGAGGAGAGGGCAGCTCACTGCATTTAGCGGTCCTGCGGGAGGGGGCTGCGGTGTGGTGATGGATGGGGAAAAGGTGGAGGAGCGGCGCGGTGGCAACTGGGGATAACATTTCACCCCACATCTTCCACGGGGTAAATATGATGAATATTCATCCAGGCCTCAGTGTGGGCTGGATGACGCCCCCCCCCACCCCCCGGTCAAGCCTCGCTGCAGAGCTCTGAGTGGAGAGCACTCTGACCCCAGGCCCTGCAGGGATACACACACCCACCCACACTCACACACATACAGTAAATACACACGCGCACACACACACACGCGCGCGCTAACACACACAATACACACCCGCACACAAACGCACACACACACGCACACATACACACGTAGCCACACTAGGGGGATGAAATAATAATGACATAGAGACAATAAGAAGAAAGATGTCACTTTCCTGCATTTTACAATCCTATTACAGCTCCGCCGCTGTCTTACGGAAATGGAAAAATGCGTCAGAGTCACGCACGGTAACCCTTGAGGAGCTGTCTCATCACAGGGGGAAATTGCACTCGCCTGTGGCCAACCACTGGGCGAGTGTAAAATTATCCCCGGTAGTCAGACCGTGTGTCTGTCATGTGTATAGTTACTACGGTAGTTACTACGGTAGTTACTAAGGTACGGTAGCTACTATAGTAATAGACAAGGGCTGCAGATTCAAACAGCAAGTCAAGGATGAATTATGAGAAATGTGGTTGCGTTTTGGTTCGTTATGTGAAGACCCCAGTATTGAGAAATGCATGCACACCAGTTCTACAGTGGAGTATACAGTATTTGCAGGCAAGAAACTAGAATACATTTCACTGCGTGCAGTCCATTTTGCTGTGGCAACAGAAAGCCTTTTGTCATTGCGCATAGAATAATTGCATCAATATTAAACACTTTAACCATGTGAGTATTGATCAGCTCTGTCTTGTTCAGAGCAATGTAATGTGGCTGGTGTGTGTGTTGTTTGACTTACTTTGGTATCCTCTGCTGTATAGTATATTTGACTATAATTTAAAGGATGTAAACAGTTTAGAAATGTTTGCCGCTTTTGATCTACTGCAATATCATTTTTGTTGAGTCATTTTTTGAACATAGCACTATTACTGTAAAAGCCTTTGTTTTTTAAGGACCCCTTCAATGTCAAGCTGACACAGTGTAGCTTGAAGATACGCCACAGGACCGAGTCAAACCACCTTTAAAACAAAGCTGAGCAACTGGAAATGTAGCATTTTGATGGTAGAGTCAATGGCTTTCTGTCAGATTTACTTGAGAGCTTATGGAGGTGGAATAAGCAGTGGCAATATTGAGTGTAAGTGTCATTGCAGGTGTTTCCATCCCTGACGACAGCTCTCAACAGGCTGTGCAAATACTGCTTCATTCCTTCTCTCTGCTAGCTTACAGTCACTTAGTATATACCTTACTGTACCTACGCCACACAACCCCTGTGCAAACGTCGAAGAGCAAGAAGATGTGTGTGTGCGTGCGTGTTTTCGTATTGAGCACAAATGCGTCTTTCATCAGAGATGTGTGATGAATAAGTAGTTTCTCAGGTAATCAGGTTTATTGGAATAGGCAATAATGTTTTTATTTATCAGCTTGTCAGAACATGATGCTTTGAATCAAACCAATTATATATAATAATAATAAGAAAAGAGAAGATTAGATGATATGCCAATATGTGTAAAAAGCACGTAGAAAATGCTTTGCCAATTTCTATACATTTAACAGTTGAATAAACTTAATGCGCTCCACTAATACAAGTGATATGTTAAAGTACACTGAGTTACAATTCTAGAAGGATTTAGCCTACGACAGTATATCTGCATCCTTCCTCTCATAATATGTATTTCAAGAGATTACACTGTTTAAATTGTATTATTAGGAAAAATGGAACGGAAACATATTCAAGTTGTCTTGCCATGCCTCTCTTACATATCTCTGCATATCTCTGTGGCATCAGTAAGCTCTTATACTGAAGGAGATTTAGCATAATGCCTAATGTGTACACTTAGCAGGTGCTGGCTAATCTTTAGCTCCCTGTTTTGTTTGAGACTTGAATACATTTATTTTGTTTTCTCAAAATACAGGTGCAACTCATAATATGTAATTATAACACCATGTGCTGGCCATATCGATCTTAGCAAACAAACAAGAAAAGACAATGTAATTATGCAAAAGTATCGTAGCAATTAACACAAGATGTATCTTGCTTTGAAGGCGTGTTTGGAATTTTTATTTCTATACTCATTTCTACCTGAGCTGCTTTGCTAAATATAATTTTCTACTTGACAAATACTTACTGTTTAATGATTTTAAAGTGAAACTGAAAGCTTTGTTTACAGTGTACATTTTGTCCTGCTGTGAATTGACATGCAGAGAAAATAGTCCCAAGAGTTAAAAAATACATAACCAGCTTTCCTTGACAATAATGCCTCAAACTATTTATGACAGGATGGCTTATCAAAATAAATTTCCAATCGTCAACATGACGGAAAGTAGAAAATAGAAAGCTCCAAACTATCTATAGTAGTGTGAAATATCAGCCTTCTTTATCATTCACTTCTTACAAGGCACTGTATCCCGCTATCCTCTGTGAAGGTGCAGTGCGGGGCTTTTCAGGGATAAGCCAAACATTTGACAGGTAGATTGTGGCTCTGTGCTAAACGGTACTCCCATACAGGTAATGATGTGGGCATGCGGCTCTCTCAGACTGCTTGAGCTACAGTAACGGTATTAAGACTAACTTGCAAAAGGGTCACGCTCCACCAGTGTGTTTTAGTGCAGACCCTCCTCTCCTCTCCTCTCTATGTTTTCAGATATACAAACCCAACACAAGGAAGCTACTATTGACAAAGATGAAGGGTGTAAAGCAGCGCGGGGCGGTAGTTTAGGTGCGGGAGAAAACAATTTCTTTGTGACAACGGGATGCTTAAATTGCTAGCCGGTGTACACTGTGTGCCAGCGCGGTATCTCGTTTTCCTTGCACGCGCAGTTAATTATTGATAGAACGGCAGGCAGGATTGGCTATAATGCTGCGTGGATAAACTGAAGGAACGGTTTATTTATTAAGAGCCATGCGGAAGCCCGTCTCACACACTGTGCTCGGCGGTGAAGGGCGAGGTTTGGCACTAGTCAGAACCGTTCGGTAACACAAAGTCAACAGCATGCTTTGGGAAATTACGTGAACTTTGATTCTGACCTCTACTACACGTTTCTTAGCATTCTTGTCACTGGTTAGCAAGCGATCTGTAGCTAGAGCATACAGCAGCTTTTTTTCCTGACAGCGCTACAGCACAGACTAGCTATGTTGGAAACAGAAAGTGTGTATTTGTTTGGACTACGAGTAATTACACAAAGTCACTACGTATCACGTTAGAGTGACTTGCAGTAAAGTGGCCATTTACTGCAAAATCAACATTGAATATCATGTCTTCAGTGCATTCAGTCAAATGTGTCGGCCCATATGCGATTTAGGGCACAGGCAAAAAAACATGCACCACCCTTCAATTGTCTCTGCTTATATTGCCATGCCAGACAATGAGAGCATTCCTGAACGTTTCCTCTTTCATTTGCTGCTGGCCATCATGTGACACAGCGGTCTGACCCCGCCCTGGCCTTTCTATAAATGCTCTGTGATATGACAGGTGGAAGGTGAGCTGCTTTAAAGGCAGGATGCATATATCTACCTGTGGTATTTTTATGTCCACCTGATATCCTGGGCTGGGTGGTTCTTTACACCGCATGGAACTTCTGTGTAACACAGAAGGGCTGCGTTGTTGGCTTTATTTGCCGTGATTATATTTAAGGGTTCCCGGATTCAGTTTGGCAGAATTATTACAGCACTGCCTCTTCACCCATATTTGCTCAGTACATTTCTAAAATGTGTCTTTTAAGGTAGAGTCAGTGATGGTGATCCAATGCCGTTTCTGTGAAATGCTGAGAACATCTATCTCCCTGCGGTCCACTAGCTGTTCAAAAAACACAGACAATTTGGTGTTTTTACATAACTCTGTCACAAACAGTGTTGCATACCGCACAGCACAACAATATCCCAGCCTTGGCAAAAACATGTGCGGGGTGGACCTTCGGAGAGGATCACCCTATGGCACTGATATGGGAAGAGGTTTTGATCAAGCTCAAATGTCAACAAGCTTTATACAAAATGACTGACTCCACCACCAATGTACCTAAGCACGTAGAGCCATTCGCAGTGCTCTGTGGTGAACACAATAGTTGAAACTTTGTTTGCCTTCCGTTGAACCAGGACCAGGACCAGAACTAGAGTTTACGACATGGAGAGTTGTAATACGTTCCTGAAGCAAGCCAACCAGAGACACTTCTCTGACCAGCTCTGGCATACCAGAGAAGAGGTATGCCAAACAGCTACGCACCACCTTTGTCCTGGCCGGTCTATCATAGTCTATTTAAATAGCCTAGAAGGTTGGGAAGTTTATTTATTTGTCCATTTTAATGACGTTTCAGATGAATCACAGATGTTGTGGTGTAAACCTTAAAAAATAAAATATAAATAATCAAGTGAACCTGAATGTAGTGAGTATCTACATCTAGCAGGCTCTTTGGGCATAGGCTATATTCTGTCACCATCGGCACTATAGGACTACAGTGGAGAACGCCACAGTCCAAAGCACCCTTTTCTCTGTCATGCACAAGCATATGGCTCTATGCTACAATTCCCTCCGCTGACATAGACTGTCTTTACAAAAGTAATATTTGGCCATATCTATACAGCCTATATTTAACAGCTGCTATTTAATGAATATGTGGATGCATTGGTATGTTTACGCCTGTCAGTAAGTCTGGTCTGAAAACAACTCAAAGGTAATTCTCCTAATACATATTAGACGTTCATTCATTGCTTCATTTTAATTGTTTTTTCGGCCTAAATCAGAGATGGTGCTTACAGCCTTTAAAATGAGAACCTGAAAAGCAGACCGCCTTTGGGGCTGCGTTGAACAGGCTACGGCTGTCTTGGCTATCTAGATAGTCAGCGTTGGATAGGAAAATTAAATAATAAATAAATAAACACCCTGTTAACCTGCGCTATGCAGAACAGGACACAATTATGTTGCTTTCTCTGGCATGCAGGCTATAGGCTTCCTCCCGTGGACTACACTGGTCTTACCAAATATAATAGTTTGCCGTCATATATTTAAATTAGTATCTACTCTTAGATGCCTGTCAGAAGCAGAATATGGTCTAAAAACAACTGACAGATAATTATCCGCCACCTCCACCATGCTGCTCTGCAAGTAAGATGAGGATTGAAGTGAGATTTGATCGTTGCCACCGCTCACGCTCAAATCGCTCCAGATTGAAAACAATCGTATGCACAGATTTCTGTCATACGCACAATTCATAAAAGAGGGCCATTGTGCCTATTTTGAATTGATAACGTTCATAGTAAGATACAAGTCATATTTTAGTACATAAAATATCATATTATGTATACATAGGCCTATGTTAATGTTTTGGGTGAATAATAAGTTACTTACACTAGCAGAATGAAACATTTTAATGGATGATGTCTTTACTAGTGAATTCAAACACGGCTCACATTTGACCCGCAAACACCAAGGTTGTAAACCCTGTTGAAACACAATAGGAGGCTTGAGTAGTGAAGGTGGAGACAGGCACATAAGTCCTTATTTCCCTTTGGCTGCGGCCATTTAAAGCTTTCAGTTGATTGGCTGGCTGGATGGATGTGTAGAGAGATGTGTGGCGTTTGTGCTGACATCAGCAGGCTTTGTGTTGGGCCCAGGTACAGCCTGCCTTAACAATCCCTGTATCCCCCACGCTACATCAAAGCCTTTAACAAAGGGGGCGGCGGGGTGTCAGATGGTTGAAGTGGAGCAGCTATCCGTCACCGCGCTGCAGGATTATTCCATTCTGATGAGCAACGCCGTCCGACTGGGAAAGTTTAGATAGAGTGGGCATAGGTGGGTATTGCCGCTCCACTAAGGATGTATCGCAACATCTTGCCCACAGTGGAGGGATAGCCGTGGATGTAGAGAGTGGTCATATTAACGTCACACCGTTGGTGTGCAGACACTGGAAGGTTCATTGTGTTGTGTGTCAATTAGTCTCTTTTCATTAGCGAGCGGCCCGATGTATCAGGTGGGTCTACATTCTTTTAATTACATATCTAAATTAATGAGAAAGTGGGATTGAGGTGATTATGTTACATTATATTAATCTTCAAGTGTAATTTGATGATTGCCACAGCATATTTACATAAAGGATGTGATACTGTTTATTCCCTCTGTAACAAACATACTCTGCTATAGTCTACCATGTCTTATATAGAATATATGTATATAATATAATATAATAATATAATATAACATATTATATTATATTATTATATTATATTATATACATATATTACCAGTATACCTTTAATTGATATTGGTATAAATAAAGTATATGGGTGAAAGGTTAAAAGCTAAATCATATAGTCAAATTGGTTCATGTTGGCATCGAAACCAACTGTGCTCATATACTTCTTACAACGTTTAATTATCGCGAGTGCATTTCCAAATGCACTTCTGTCATGAGCAAATGTGTGCCGTGGATCCTCCATATGGTACGTTTCAGATGCCAGTATGGAAGGAAATGATGCTTCGGGGGCCTGGACAAATGCATTATGGGCTTTCGGTTAAGTAATCAGAGAACTGGAATGGGGTTTATACCCATCAAAAATACAATCAAACTCTATCGGGCAAGAAAAGACAGCTTTGTTGGTGTGCAGTTACACGTTCTGGCCGGAAAACTGCTCGGAAGAAGTGCAGACGGCCTATTTTAGTGGTCCACATGAGCATGTAAAGCGGTTGGGCAACATGTGGCACAATGCAATCATAAAAATAACCAAAAATATGTCTGTGGAGAAGTGACTTTATTAATAAAATATTGACCAGGAAGTGAGAGAGAGAATATGTGCCCTCTAATTCATCTTCTCCTTTGTTCTATCCATCGCTTTTTGTCGTCTCTCCGTTCTGTCTCTTCCCACTGCTGAGCATTTCCTCGCTCTTATCCAGACAGGCAGGCTGGCTAATTTCACTTGGGAGTGCCAATGCTGCCAGTCAGTGGGCTCATCCAATCTTTCCATAGACCATTAAGAAATTGCCCATCCATGCCCAGAGCAGCACTTTCGGGGGGCTAATAAGGATGAGATCAGCCTTATTGAACATTTAAATGTTGCCATTGTTCCACTTGCCTACCTTGAATTGACCAGCTGAAGTGATCTGGGCGAAGAGAAGGGTTTATAGCCAAAGGAACTGCCGGCGTGGCATTAATGGCTGCGTGTTGTTTATGCGTCATCAGGCACAATGTTTTATTTCACTCCGGCAGACCTTTTGTTCTTGCATGGCGCTTTGAGTGCACGCACCCTCTCACATAAACATTATTAAGAAGGTGCCAGTATTTACCCCTGATTCCCTGTTACCGCTGCCATTCCAGCTTGGCTTTTCTTGCATGCACTGTTAAATTGTCAAGTTTGATTTACTAAATGGTTACGTGACAGGCCACTATCCAAGGCTCCCTCCTGTGTAGCCAATTTGGAAATGTAAATAACTGCTACAATACTAATCGTTCCATGTTTTGTATTGTCAAGAGGACCAAT
>JAODOY010005639.1:0-10287 GCA_025399855.1 Forbesichthys papilliferus | reverse complement strand
TACGTAATTCACAATCTTTATAAATAATTAAAACATTCCTATGCAATTCAATGAAGGCTTTTATTGTGAAAAAAAAATCGGAGATAGTGTTGCCAGCCTAAGATTCTGTTGCCAAAAGAACGGTAATGTCCTGATAGTATCCCTTCGGATTAAACTATAATTTACAGTGACCAGAGGGGCGGATTTCCTACAACATGGTGGAGGGTGGTGTGACGTAGTTATGGAAACGTAACACGTGTAGACGATTGAGGTGCATTCAATAACACATTTGAAGAATGTGTTGTACGGAAGCCTATTGCTGGAGGAGCAACCATATAACAGAGCCACACATCTAGGTTTTAACACGTAAAGTCAGAAAACAAGCCAATGTCGAAATCAAATAATGCTTTGTTAATAAATTAAATTATTTTCCTTTCAATGTTAAAACATTTCAATTGCACACAAACGTTAGATGGCACCCGTGTCATTTTATAAAAGTTAATGTAAAGCAAACAAAGGTAGACAAACTATTTACAAAAACGTAAGATTTATTGAATTTAAAAACAGCCTTAATTTCCAGTTAACATTCGCTATAAGCAAATGCCTAGAATAGTACACTGAAAATGTCACCAACAGCATATAAAACAATGGATAGGTTACAGAGAATCAGTTACATAACATATGCAGCTCAACAGCTAAAAGTATTAAAGAGGAACTCCACAATTTTTAAGAGAAAAGGGACAGGCATACAATAAGTATTTGTTAGTCATTAGAATGCTGGTTCATTTATACAGATAAATAAGCATTTGTAATTTCTGCCAATTTACTTGCCAACAACAATGCTTTGCAAATCATGTGGTTCTCTTCATTCCCTAAGAAGGTGATTATATAAAAAACATTTGAGCCCTGTAAATTGACCTGTCCTCCTAACTATGTATACATCTTCAAAGCTACTCCTGATAAATGCACACCAGCACCACTGGGCACACAGCCTGAGGACAGCTCCATGGCAGATGTTCAACCTAGTTCAGCCTGGTTTAGGGTTTACATGTAGCCTACAGGACACCCACTGCGACACTTCATTGCCCAGCCCAGGCCACACTGATCTACATACCCTCTGGCATAATGTCAAATGTAATGCTATAGGCCAATGTTTAGTCAGGGTAGTGGGAGGGTGTTTAGTGATGTGTGAAACTAGGGTGAATATTCAATAAGACAGCTGTTCTCAACAGTGTGATCAATGTAATTTCAAGTGTAGGCACCCGCGGCTCTTAACAGTGTTAAACAGTGACTGGGACAGCAGTCAGAAAAAAGAAAAGAAAAATTGAGTTTCTGTTTCACCAGTTTCTATTGGATGGAATATTCCTTGCAAGCCAAGTGATCTTGTTCAAGGTCAGGCTTGCATATTTACATACCTAGTGTTTATTATTAATTCCTATTTTCCTGATCTGCTTTGTGGCATTACATGAATAATAGACTCAATGTTGCAAACATACGGTTAAGTATTCCAACAATCCATACACCAGAAAGGACTTCCATTGAGCTCATCCTCACAGACATGATTGGATAGAATGTATATTAAAGTCACATTTACATAAAGCAAAAGAGAAATGACAGGAAGTGACATGGGAAGTCTTTGGTGCCCAGTCAATAAGATGATTGGCATCATTTTCCAGTCAGACTGAGGATGGTGAATCAATACATCATAAGGAGTGTTGTATTACAATAGGCGCCAATAGAAAAGAGTGTAGACAGGAAATGTATTTCATGGCTATACAGAACTCCTTTACTTCAGGTTCTAGGTTCATGTTTTGTGTTCAAAGATTCTGGCATTCATTCAATACTAGACATAATAGAACTATATTGCCATCAACCTAGACAAGTATGCTCACGCTAGACACACCCATGGATTTAAAAAAAATAATATATAGAAATATGTACAAAGAACAATGTTAAACAGTTTACCCTGGCATATATTAACAATTAGTACACTATAGTTAACGGTTACTAAAACTCAAACATGTCTACGTACCTTGGTAATAAAAATAAAAACAGAATAGATGCAGTTTTTGCCTTATTATTTGGGAAATTATATTTAATCAAAACTGCACAGTAATGGTGGTCTCTTTGTTTTGCATATTTCTTGGCTGTCAATGATTATGCTGCAGCTGGTTTCTGGGGGTGAACAAAACTAATGAAACACATGTAGTCTCTTTAAAACCACATAAGGTGCGACGGGAGCGATGCGAGACAGCCAAAACAAAGGGTGGACATGCACAGCTGAGGACACAGACCAAAGTGCGGTTCGATGTCTCTGGTGAGATGGCAAGAGCTAGGCCTGTGATCCAAAGCACCAGCAGCACCCTGACAGGCCTGATACAGGCATCATACAGGGCCTGGCACAACCACACTGGTTCAGTCTGCGTTGACAGGAGTGTTGTGCAGACATCCACTGCTATCACGTTCTGTTGTTAGACCAGACCAGCCGGTGTAGGAGCCACCTTTCTGCATAGGGACAGGGCCACAGAAGGGAGACAGTACCAGAGGTTCTACAGAGAGGAGGTCTACCACCCACCCACCCACACACACACTGCATCCTGCACCGTGCTTCTATTGCATGATGAAGCCCGGCTGTGGGGCCATGCTAGGGGAAGGCCTCTGAGGCTGGGCAGCAGGGTACGGGGACATACAGCTGTTGGAGTAGCCGGAGGGGATGCTGGGAAACTGCTGGCCTGATCTAGGAGGGATTGGGGGGTAGGGGGAGGGCGTGTAGAAGACGGGGGGCTGCGAGGCAGGAGCTGAGACCGGGGTGGGACCAGGGGCCTGCTGGACCGGCGGAAGGGGGGGTTTCCTCCGGGGCTGGGCCACGGGGGAGCCATCGTTGGTGGTCTCGGCCAGGAGAGCTAAAGGCCTGGCCACGGAGAAGTCCTGGCCACGCGACGCTGTGGGCAGGCGGCCGCCCTTCAGCACAATCTCCTGCAGCTTCTCGATCTTCACCCTCCGCAGGTGAGCCAGCTTCCTGTTGCTCTGGTAGGCCTCGATGAATGTGTCCAGGGTCACGTCGCCGTCCAGGAAGGAGTCTGCCATGTTCTGTGTAGACGCAGGGACAAGGGCGTGAACAGATTCAGAAACCATGCGCAACCATGCGCGTGCACACGCACGCACAACCTTACACACACTACACAACATTGTTGTGTGAATCATATTACTGATGGGCAACGGGGGGGGGGTCACACACTACAAGATGTTTCACACAACAAAGTCAAATTGGAGGTCGGCTCACAAATAGGACGCAGCATATGTCCCTCTGTAGCGTTCACGGCTCGTTAACATGGAGCAGATACATCTATTATTTATTAAATAAATAAAATAAAGAAATTCACACTACACGACCGTCTCGACTCACCAGAGCACGCTGCGATTCCTCTGAGCTGGAACTTTTGTCTGCAATGTCATAATACTCTGTGGTGCGTAGAAAACAAGGCTAACGCCATGTAGCGTGAACTAGGCATACGTGTTATGGATGACCAAACAGCTATAACTAAATATGCTATGACAACACACCAAACCAATGAGTACAAAGAGCTACAGTATATGTTCAAAGTGTTCAAGAAATAAAATGCACCAAGGACAAACTACCCAGCCATGTTTCCATAAATCACAGGAGTGACAGATATAGTACTACAGGTTAGTGTGCATACGTGCTTAACTCCATTAACAAAGCAAGTAAAGTGAAGCCAAGCTAAAAACATGTACAGTAACTGTCTAACAAAAAGGTAAATACCTAGCATATTTAATGTTTGCAATATGTTCACGCTTACCTCCGTTTCTTCTTCTATCTTAGCTCCCTCTGCCTGCAGCAAGGCCAGCAGGGTGTCCAATGAGGTGTTTTCAGACGTGTGATCTGCAAATAAACCAGATAGATTTGTGTAGAATACATTGAGGAGAAGTGTGCAACTGGGCAGTCTGCACTACTTTGTGTTCCCATGGATGTGTAGAAACACTGGATCTTATTTAACACGTGCGCATAAAGGGCAGCTAGTTGTATAGTTACTTACAATGGCTGACTCTACCTTTAAGTGGATTCGTTTATATTCATTTTTGCCACTATGTGACATACATATCACATCAGCACAATTGCAAGCAGAGTTGATTCACAGCACTTTCAGAACAAGGCCAAACAAATGTCAAAGTGCAGTACAGAAAAACAAAGCAGTGGGGAACCGTCAGGGCCCTCTAGGCTTTGTTATCGCTAACCTTATGACAAATTCTGCCTGCTGTGGGGCAAACGATCATCTCATGGATCACCTAGGTTACCTAGCTAAACATATTTCAGCAGGGATGACCGTTTTTGCTGTGGCGCTCAGTTGCCACTAAGAGGAGAATGTTTCAGATATATTAGCCACGCTATTTTTGATGTTAACTTTTAAGTGAAGAGTTGGGCATTTAAAAAGGAAACATAAAACATAGGATATAGCTACTAGGTAATTTTGTGAGAAAAACAAAATAGCCTATTAACAGTTGTAGCTGCAGAGATATTAACAATTGAAATGAAATGCATATCCCAATGGCTCAAAAACAATCATTTAACACTAAATTGTAAAAAAAACTTTTTAAAAAAACTGTCTCGATGTGTTTCTCTATGAAAAGGAAAACAAATTGTCCTACTAAAGTATATTAGGCCATTCCACTTTTAGTGACACCACTTTGACAAACAAGAACAAATATTTCCTTTTCCCACACTTGTTATTTATCCACTCTAATGGGACAGATTTCCTGTTAGTATACAATATGATAAACCTTGATGGCAGAAAATAAAATGTATATAGTAGAGATGCACCGATTGACCAATCGGAACCGGACGGTTTTTGCTCAAAGCCCGCGATCGGTAATCGTCCGGTTTTTCAAAACATTTCGGCCGGTCTGTGTTCAGGTAACCTATTTACACATTTCTTCTTGGTGTGGAAATTAAAATGTGTGTCCAAAGAAGATGTCAAGTCGTAGGTAAACTACTCAGTACATTTATTTTTATTATTATTTTACTATTATTTTTTTTTAGCCTATTGTTCATCTCACTGAAAGAACTAAGTTACGTGGCTTATGCATTCTTCACAGCCAGTCTTTACCATACCGCGACAGTCATGTTATCTCTGTTTGGATGAGTCGCAGTTGGCGACGCAGGGTGTAGATTATTCTACTGGTGGCGACATTTCTATTACACATGGCTCAAAGATTAAAAGATTTGGGCAGTTAAATTAAACTATATCTTTCCGTGTCTCCTGGCTGCTCCCTGCACCATCCTGTTAAACGGACGCTGCCTTGTAAAAATGTAAACACATGACAAACTAGAGTTGACGGTTAAGGGACCGTCTAAAAATTCCTATGACGGCGAGTGCCGTCTTAAAACGTGAGTACATTCAAAATCTGTATCTAAATGACCGAGCTGTACAATAAAATCGGAATTGGTTGAAACCGGGACCGGCCGGTCAGGCTTGATAAAAACCGGTAATCGGAATCTGTCAGGAAAAATGCAATCGGTGTATCCCTAGTATATAGCTAGTCATACATGCTGCAATTCTTGGCCTCTCGGGTGTATTGCTCCTGGAAACTACACCTAACAACTAAACAATACAAGCCTGAACTGCAGCTAATCATAGTGTATATTGATGGAAATACGTTGCAAACAGAATACCGGTACACCCACATGCTGTATGTCACACAAGAACCTGTTTTTCATTGCACATCACCAAATAATAGTGAATAGACCAAACCCTAACCAGAATTAAACCTTTTAAATTGATATTAAACAAAGTAAATATAAGCCTTAAGTAAGAAATAATGACATCAGTATGGACAAAGGACCTGTCAGGCCTTGTCGTTCTATCTTTTTCACAGGCCAGACATACTGGGTAGTTAATTTACCCAGCATTCCTCCAGCACAGCTTCTGAATGATCAGAAGATCCATTATCTTACAGTAAAGAATGAAACACCATGTGTAGGCCTGTCGCGATAATTACTATATCGCCTTATTTTGCGATATATGGAAATTACCTCAATCATTTTTCTGACCATGATAATATTGTATTTACACACTTTGCTGACATAAGACATAAGTTAAAGTGCTGCGCTGCACCTGTGCTCGTCTTTCTCTCTCACACACACACATACACGTACAGAGCAGACAGTGACAGCTGATACAGGTTCCTAAAGGCCAATGAGTAGCCTATCTTGTATTGTTTAGGTAAAGGTATTTTTCCCGACGACTGCATAATTCCAGCCAACTACATTTAGAAGATGAAATGCAAAAATACAGCATTTATTTAATTTGTTTCAATGTTTATAGAGTACCTACTTTGCCAAGCAATGAAACGGGTGTAACCAATCACAACAAATAATTCATGTCACATGAAAATATCGGAACAGAGGTTCTGCCTGAGCTCGCAGCAAACTGTTTGAGGTATAGTTCTTAGCGAACACAAAGGACGAAGGGCAACAGTTTCAATCTAATATGTTTGAAATGTATATAGTTCAACATTCAATGTTAAAGCAAACATGTTCGCCAATTCTGAACTCACCTATCATTTTGATGCTGGTTAATATACATACTGGTCTACAGAAAATATGGAATATTTATATTATATTTTGCAAACCTGAAATAATTATAGTAAGTTGACATTTTGCCATTTTTAAACAAATTTGAGTTTGCTTTAGAAGGCACACTACTTACTTACTTAGCCTACGATCTGCCAAACATATGAACTGTGTCACTTTCATCCTAAAATACTGGATTTGAAGTTACTGCTTCGTCTGGACTAAATCATCGTTGCTTGTGTAGGGCACATAAGTACATAATTCACAACCAACCTTTACCACGACAGTGTGCTTGTTTTGAATATAACATGTTTCCTGTGTTTCAGGTAAACTTCTCCCTGCTTCCCTATAGTCGCATTCCACACCTGCCTTATCTTGTCTGCCCTTAAAATGGACAATAATATTATTGTCGGTTTATCACGGTTATTTCTGGGACAATTAATTGGCCAACTAAAAACAGTTATCGTGACAGGCCTAACCATCGCCTATATGAGTGTCATACATGTACCGACTGTTTGACAAAGGAGTCCAGGACGCCAGTTAAAACAAGTCATCCTGCTAGTCACCCGACTGCTTTGTTTGTCAAGGTCATGAACTGGATCCTTTGAATAAAAGGAGTAAAGGAGTGTTTATACACTGCAAGGTTCTCCAAACTGCCTCTCTCTGCTGGTACAAAGCATTTGTCTAGGGTAAGCCCCCTCCCATGCCTCACCAAGAAGCACTCCTCCTCCACACACGGTCTTCTTTGACTCAGATACGAGTGGACCAGGGAGCCTAAGATCATTCATGACACAACCAGTTAATTCATTAATTAACAGATGTAATGGGTCATATCATCCTCCACTCCCTTCCAACAGTTGTGCTATACTTAGCCCTGGGTCCACCACACACACACGCATGCATGCAAACACCAGTTGTCCGGACCACACCACCAGGGGCTGGCTGAGGTGAGGTGAGGCAAAGTCCTGGCCCAAGTTTCACATAGAACAGTGGTCTTCAACCCTGTTAGCACTGTCCTGCATATTTTAAATGTCCCTGATCCAACACACCTCATTTACATGAATGGGTCGTTATCATCAATCTCTGCAGAAGCCTGATAATGACCCATTCATGTGAATAAGGTGTGCTGGAGCAGAGAGACTTCCAATGCCTAGTTCACACGTACACCACTATTTGTAGCTTTTTCTAGAAAGGGGACAGGGTCTGACTCTAGGCTTGAAGCAGCCGAGACTTGTGGCGACGGGTGGTACTGCAGCCACTGCAATACACACCCCATTCAGAAATTGGTTTTCGGTTTTACTGCTCTACTAAAGTTTTTTCGGGTGCCACACTTGGCTCATATGGTGCTTCAGAATATTATCTTGGTGTTATGTACATATACTTTTACTAACAGTGTCAGATTAGCCAATTTGGACAATTATTTGTCATGACGTAATAATCATGGGACATTAGTGCTATGCTCGTGTCTGCTGCTGCTCGTGCATTTCTCAAGCACGAGCAACAAGTGGCGTATTAGCGAGCACAACATTAATCATACTTTTATTGTACATGCTAAATATTAAACAAAACATACCTACAATTATAACAGTACAGTCCAAAACAAATACTCATGTTATTTTTTATTGTACTACGCCGCTACTCTTAATTAGAATATCGTGCTTCATTGTGACTAAGTTAATACTTTGTAAGATAAGATTGAGCCGCCATTTTCTTCCCTGTGTCTATCTATTCATAAGTCTATGGGTCTTGCATTTCAGCCACATGCAAAATGTATACTACCACTAAAGACAGAAACCCACACAATGGCATCCATGTTGATCCTTTCCTGCCTAAGCTCGCGCTGGGTCGTATCACTATTCAATGCAGGTGGATCCCTTCACACCACGACTCAAGGACGCGTTCACAGTACCCACAAGTAGGACAAGAAGCATGATGGAGGGATGGAGGGAGAGGGGTAACACACATTTGATGAAAGCCATAACACTGTTACAGTATATAGTACTCCTCTCATAGGAACACCATATATTATGGGTGTAATGGCACACGTATTGAACCGCTTAGGTACAGATGTTGAGGTTCGGTGTATGCATGTTGGAGCGAAGCTAGCATAATGTGGAACCAAAATTCTGAATTGTGAAAGGAAGCGTGGCTGGTCTAATAAAATGATCAAACGTGAGGTTATATAAGCTTATAGGGTATTTTATGTAAAAACACCAATGTATCGAAAACTTACCGAACCGTGACTTCTGAACCGTGGTGTTAGCCGAACCATTACGTACCGTTACACCCTATCATCTATATAAGCCAATATGCACAGCAAAAGGATCTCACAATATTGCTACTCTTTAAATCTGCTGTTGTATCAGAACATTAAATGTACTGCATTTATCCCAGGAGGGTAGGCCTGTCATAATAGCCATTTTTGTTAGATGATATTTTCTCAGAAATAATTAAGCTAAATTATAGTAATTACAAAACCATTATATACACTGCACACATTTTAAATATAAAGAACATTAATTCACACTAACTATCAATATCTTGACTGCAGAGTCCAATCAGCAATTCATGTAGCCTATGGTCAATTTCACATCAGCTATAAAAAGCCTTTTAAGCAAGACTACATTGAAGTCATGACTACACTAAGGCATTTCCTTCTTGTTCGGGCAGAGAAAATATAAGTGACTGAAGGCCTGTGTCCACCAAAAGCGTGGATCTGATAGCACTTCTGCAGTGCTACTCAAGCACTATTGTTGTGCTACAAATAAAATGTCTTCTAGCATTTCCACATTACTTCATTGTGAATGTCACTAGTAGTAGGTTGAGTTTGATCAGGTCCGAGATCACCTCTTTTGGTCAGACCAAATTTTCATATCTGCGAATTTGGTTTGGACCAAACAAGGTCGGTGTGAAAGCACAGTGTAGAAAGAGTAAAGGCTAGTAGTATTTTCAACATATTTCTGCACACAGCGCTGGGCAATGTTAGGACCAATTACAGGTTGTTGATGTAGGCCGGGAAGTAAAAATGAGCCGTGGTAGAACACGGGGAGAGGAGGAGATTAACTATTTAATTCCAATGTACAAAGTAAACTGTTGGCAACATTATATAATTTCTGCACTACAAGGACGTTCATTTGGCAAATACAAGTCGAACAAGTTTCGAGTAGGCTACTTGCATGATGTTGGTAGCCTAGTGGTAGTAAGGCTGTGATAATAATACAGTGGCAATGAAATGAATAAACAATATGGTCATTCATTAAGGTGCTTTCAGTGGACCAGGGTTGGGTAACATAAATTGTTACATTATAGGATAATGCCATTAAAAAGTAACTTGTTAAGTTACAGCCTTACCTGGTCAAGACAGTACTTTTGCATTATTTAGTTAATTAATTAATAATTAATTCTGTTGTGAAAGCCGGCTTCTTTCAACTCAGACTGTTAACGAAGCTAAAGCCATTTTTATCCTTCAAGGACTTTGAGAAAGTCATACATGCTTTTATAATAAGCCGCCTGGACTATTGCAATGCTCTATATGTATGCATTAGTCAGGCCTCCCTGTCCAGAGGGAGTGCTGCTGCACGACTCCTCACTGGAACCAGGAAAAGGCACCACATAACCCCTATTCTTGCATCCCTTCAATGGCTTCTGGTTCGTTTTAGGATTGATTTTAAGATTCTTTTATTTGTTTTTAAATCTTTGCATGGCCAAGCCCCGCT
>JAODOY010005638.1:0-10288 GCA_025399855.1 Forbesichthys papilliferus | reverse complement strand
ATGTATATACTGTATACTATATGGAACACTGAGGGTGCATGTATATACTGTATACTATATGGTACACTGAGGGTGCACCCTTTCTGCTGTTATTATGAAGAGGTATGTTTATGTGTGCATGGGATATATTTTACTATTTACTATATGTCGTGTGTGTGCGCTCGTTTGTGTATAGTTCTATATGTCCTGTTGTGTGTGTGCTTGTGCAATGTGCATGTGTGTGTGTATTTGTGCGTGTGTGTTGTTCTTGTTAGACTCTACATTGCCTCTACATTGAAATCACAAGCGTGTTTCTTCATCACATAAAGAAAATGTTTACAAAAATATAATTTTTGAGACATTATAATTAATCAAAGAACAATTTCACTTGCGACAGTATAACACTATTGTTTATTTATTTTGTATTGAAAATACAGGGCACAAACATAGTTTATATAGATTTTATTGGTCATGAGTAGATACTTACAATAAATCATACACATTTTATATAAAGAAAACATGCTTACTGTTTTAAAATATAAATATAAAAGCTATTAGTTGAGACTTTCAGTACTTAAATACATTCTTTAGGAAATGTTTCTATTGTTCCCAAATATGTAGAATATTTATTTAAATGAAAACATATTTTAAACATAAATATTATATTATGGTTTATATACTGTATGTATAGACTGTGAGACATTTTTCTGTAGATCCTGTATAATGTATAAAACACATTTTAGTGTTTGCACAAGCGTTTATGTAACAAATGTATATAATATATGGATGAATTTCCATAACATACAAATATAACAAATTCAATGTTTTATTTTATATTTTTATTTAAACAGTATTGTCATTGTTTCTTCTTTATTTAAATTATTTATATTTTTTGCTCAGACCTTTTTTACATTTATTTCGTTCACAAAACAACCATTGTTTTCTCTATGATCACGGTGATCATAGTGGCGTGTGTTACACAATATGTGCCTGTGTGCCAGACATGCCTTTATAATAACCGATATCAGTCTGCACTGTTGGGAATATTGTCCAACAGGGATTGTCTGTATTCACACAGGAGACCGGGAATTTTAGTGCTCATCAATGATGCAGATTGGGAGCTCATGGTAAGCCATGTTCATGGTCAAATCCTAGACAAACATCACATTTACAGCGATTGTATATTCTGATAGACCTATTTTGTTAATGTGTTTAGATTTCACTGCACTTTGTTGTGTTTATAGTGGTATTTTCATTATGGTGCATTAAGCTTTTTAGCTCATTACACTTGTTTTCACTGATTAGATGTATTACTGAGGTGTGTGTATATGTGTGCACTGGTTTTCTTTAATAATAATGCAGTTCAATTTTCTATTTAAAATGTCCACATACATTTTCTTTTCCATTTAGCATTTTTGTATCGTGTGTGTGTGTGTGTGTGTGTGTGTGTGTGTGTGTGTGTGTGTGTGTGTGTGTGTTGTGTAGGGAGAGCTGGAGTATGAACTTCAGGACCAAGACAGTGTGGTTTTCATCTCAACTCTTCATGGAGGATAGATGAGACAACCTGGACCTTCTTTGCCCTATTTCCCTGCCACACCTAAAAAAGACAGGCCACCATTGGCTGGCTAGCCCTTGTCACCTAGCCTAGCAGTTCACTGGCTTCATTGGAAATGGCTATGGTTGCTCTCAGGCCATATATGTGGGCGGTTAGATGTTTACAAAGTATGGCTATATAGTGTATGTTGTACTATTTAACATTTATAAACATATATTCTTTTATTTTATATTCTTTTTTTACATCACAAGGCAGCATGAACTGAAGTAGTTGTGGGACTGGGGATAAATACTTTTATGCTAAATTAAATAAACCTTGGAATGTATGCTAATCATGTATGCTATAAGCACTGGCTTCCATTTGACATACAGAACCACATTTTTTTTTTCCATGAGAATTGCATTAAAATGCATACTCAGAATAAACAAAATAACAATTTTAATAATTGTATGCCTTCGGTCTCCTTTAATATTTTACTGTGTTTTCTTTTTTCGTTTTAACATCATTAAATTAAATGAACAGACCTGTAATTATTTTATAATCAGAAAATCTTTATTTTATTAATACAATTTCCATTTCATTACATTACTGGCTGATGATAAAGTATTCAACATCTGAATGTTTTCTTTTTTCATTAACATTTTTTATTTTTATTTTGCCATATATCTAATTCTTTTAGCATGATCAAATCTGTATTAATTACATTTAAATTATCTACATTTTTAAAACCTTATAGACCTATCTTACAGTATATATATGTCTATTTTTAAGTAGACTATTTCTTATTTAATCAAATTACTATTTTTATTTTAAACTCTAATTTAAATTAAGTATTTAAATGTTTCTTTTTATTCCTGTGATGATAAATGAGACTGGAGGAAAACATAGGCCTAGCAGAATTTAAGGTCCACAACAAAACCCTACAGTTGCCTATCATGAAGCCTAATTTAACGCGCCAAGCACCATAGCCTACTACTACATACATTAGCGTTCTACACGGTTTAATAAATGCTGATGATATTTCGGATCAATTTGACCAGCTGTGTGATCGGATTGAAGTTTTAGGGTGATTAGACGGGACTTTGGGGACTATTTACCGTCTTGTGGCGCCTTTAGTCGGAATATTCATAAGAGGGTGGGGAGAAGGGGGGTGGCTGCAGGATCACTGCGGGAGGTCGCGCTCTGGCCTCGGGCCTGCCCTCCCCGGGACGCCCGCGGCGACCTAAAACCTATTCTCGGCTGTGGAGTCCGATTTGCAACGGGAAACCGCCTGATAATGGCCGCTAGAAAGAATATGATAATGAGGCTGAGAAAGCGAGAGTGAGAAAATGTTGTGTCAGGGGGGTAAGTAAGCCAGGCCGTGGGGAGCGCGCGTGCGCGCGCACAGACACGGGCATAGAGAATGGAGAGCGCGTTCACGCGTGACCTTTTGAGAGGAGGTTTGAGGGGCCGTAAATGTGTGGGCGATTATCAAACACAATTCAAACTGGGAATGTGAAAAGAGCAAAAGCGAAATGCTATTGTCAAGAGACGGAGGCAGTTTTGACCAGGAGAATCTAATATTGTATGCATTTTGACTGAAAAACAATATTTTCCTAATTTGATTTAAATATCATGTGAAATTTTACCATGATAAATAAAAGCAACCGAACTCCCAAACTGGTCCTTATATTTTTAGTCGTTACAAGAACGCCAGTTTAGATAAAATGAGATGTTTGGGTAGACCTATTTCTAAGCGGCCTATGGGCCTATATGAGATCCAGCATATTTAGGCAAAAGTTTATTTACTTCGCTTAACTCCTACTTACTTAAGCGTTGGGTAAACACGATTAGATTTGATTGGAAACATTTATTTGCTCATTGGTCTTTAAATCTAGGCCTCATAGCGTGTTTAAATGTGTCATGTCCTGTAGCAGCCCTATACGAATTTGACATAAAACGAATAACCTAACTCACATGCAGAAAGCATATTAGGCATATGCTGTGTAAAGCAGACTATATGTTTATGCTACATGTCTAAAAGCACAAATGAACAGGTATAACTTGGGAATCTAGGCTATATGAAGCAAAGATTATTTATCTTTACATTAATGTGGGAATAATGTTGCACCAAAGAGCAGGCCTATATATGAGGCTGATTCCATCACCCTCTCTCTCTCCCTCTATGATATCTCACTTTCGTTAGCCTGGCATTAGCCTATTTCTTACCGGCTATACAGCAAATTCGGCATGTAGGCCTACCTTCTCGGCATATCGCGCGTTTAGATTTAGCCTATACATGTTTGATGTATGCATTGTCCAGGCACAAGGCTTGCGTGTGTCCCGATCAAAACAGAATGGCCATTGCATGCATAAAACAAAATTTGTCGAAATATTATTATTTAATTTTTTAAGCCATAATTGTGTCCAAACTTTATAGCCTACTATACTAAACATATGCTAAACATATGCCTTGTGTATCTAACCATTAATTGCAATATTGATAAACCGTAAATATGCCTGCTTTAATCTGTAAAATGCAGAATATGAATTGCAGTTTTCGTGATCTAAAT
This sequence comes from Forbesichthys papilliferus, assembly GCA_025399855.1. Lineage (NCBI taxonomy): Eukaryota > Metazoa > Chordata > Actinopteri > Percopsiformes > Amblyopsidae > Forbesichthys > Forbesichthys papilliferus. The sequence goes on along the minus strand of JAODOY010005638.1, from coordinate 6,202 downwards.
TGGAGGCAAGTGTTAGTGCCTATCTGTCATGTTGTCTGATGTTGTCTGATGTTTAATTAATAATCACCCATAATGTAAAAAAAACATGAATCAACATGCTATGTATGGCTTTATTATTAACAAGAATCCTCTATTTTAATGTGACCATCTTCAATTTTAACAGGCCCATATTGCAATATCTGTTGTAGGCCTACTGAGGCACTAAACATTTAAGGTTTATAAGTTATCCTAATTTATGTGGTGGGCCGTGTTTGTGCTTCCACATAATAACCTGTTCAGTATAGCAATCAACATCAAAGGTCCTATAAAAGGTATAGGCTATTTCAAATAGATTTCCATTGTGTGTGTCTGCATGCATTTGAAGTGGGCCTCTATGTGCATAACGGTTTTATCCAAAATGGCCGAAGTAAAAATGAAATAAAGATTAACCTACATTTTTAAATGTTCTGCCTTCAGATTTATGTTGCTATAGCAGTATGTGAGGCAGTGGGCAATTTAATTAAATAACACAACAGTATTAATAGCCTAACAGTGTTGGGCTATCAATAAATAAAATAACAATTATTTGTACACTAAAAAAAACATTTTTAAAAACATCAAACTAAAATGTATTTATGAAAGGTCCATTTAGTTGGTTATCTTTTGATGTAGAATTGGTTAATTTTGTACATTTGGGCTGCAGAAGGAATTCGCTGTATTGACTACGAACTTTTTTTAATGGAGATCTACATTTAATATATATTTTTTAACCTTAGACTAGGCTAAATCCATGTATGTGAAACCGGCCAATAGTGTCTGCGAAGTAGCCTGTCTGAAAACACACGTTGTTGTATATATCAAATGGTGTCCAAGTGTCCCACGTGACCAGGCTGTGACGCCGCTTAACTCCAGAGGTATTTCTCTAGCGTCATCAAGCACTTGTTCCAATTTACTTGGCTGCTGATGTATATTGTACAGAGTATCTCTTAAAGTACTATATAATATAGCCTATATAAAAAGAAAGCACACATCTTATAATAGATACATGATGGTATGCACCTGCAGGATACACATTTTACCATTTATATTGGCTATACACAAATGACCGCAACATATAGCCTCCCTACTAACTAGCCTTTCTTGAACAAGCGATGCCCTCCGCAGTTTTGTAAGACTATATAGTGTTCCGTGTTGTTTTTTGGGATACTGTCCCGCTTTTAGGAACTGTTTCACTTACACACAACATATATGCCTAACTGTCCCTTGATGCTGGCCCTGCACATTGTAAGTCAAGTAACTGTTTTGTACAATTTCCCGTCCACAATCAATACGCCAATGCTTCCAGTCGATATTTGCCATTTAAGACAAACATAGCTGATTGGATTTTCGACCTTGTCTAAATACCAATCGGGCCCAAGCAAAGCAGGCGCCGCGTAAAACACACTATACGAGGCAGAGCATGGTTTTCCTCCACTTTATTGGCCCTGTACCACCGTGTTTTCGATACATAAACATGCAATTTGGATTTTGCTCCTTACCTGGGGGTGTTGAATACACTTAGTCTACAGCAGAGACGCGACTCTATTGAGTCTCTAGACCTACGAGGCCTGTGTGTGTGGTGGTTTGATGAATTGGAGCCTGCAGCAACAGATGTCCATGCACAATTCTTGGGGTTTTAGCTTGACGTTACTCAAGAATTGCGTTTGGACAATCAGCCGCTACAGGCCCAGATCGCCTTTCTTCTCTTGCGAGATATAGACATATACATTTAGCTACATAATAAAGGTTAAAGCATTTGACAGGGTGCAAGCTAGCCCGTATATATGTATAGGTGCACCTGCTCACATTTCATACACCATTTATGGACAAACCCCATACTTTCGATTGATCTGCATCGATACAGTTATTTTGTATAAGGAATGTTAATTATTGTGCAATATTTTCCATTTCTTAATGCCCCGCCTGCACCCACCTTCCCCAATATTTAAATTAAAATGCAAACCTTTTTTTCCAGACATCTATAACACGCAAAGTACATATTCATGTTTGACCTATATGCAATCACAAAAAAACAAACTAAAACTTTAAACCTGAGTTTAAGATTTTACACTTTGAAAAAGTCTGATTTAGCTGATTGCTTCTGTTTTGTAACTTGCAACTATGGGCTTATTGGCCCACTTCTTTCTGTGAAATAACTTTCTTTATACGCTATGTATCGTGTGTCTAGTATTATAAAACGATTGCTCCCTTACGTTAATTTACCCCAAGTATTTCTGGGATTCTTGGGCCTAAAATGGCTGAATAGCCATAGCATATAAGTCAAATGTATTGTTTTTTAGCACGCAGTTAGACGTTTGTGTCTCATCTGGTTTTTTTTTTTAAATCAAACGAAACGCCGAACAAGACTTCCTTCTTCTCAAAGTCCAAGCTGGTGACGCCACAAGAAGATTTCGCCATTTCTGCACCTGTGGTGTCATCGCAAAGCTCGAATGTAAGACTGTTCAGTTCTGATCCTTCTTATGATGCCCGCTGGTTTCCATGGACACAGATTAAAAGGTCGCTCTCTTTCTAAAAGAAAAGCGAAGACGAGCTGTAGTTTGGACTCTTCTCTGACCGACATAGCGCTATAGCGGCTGAAATCGAAGGTAAAAAAAAATAAACCCTTTAGTTCCCGTGCGTCCTTGCTTCAATTCCCACGACGTGCCATCTCGGTTCTTGATGCTCTGTTCAAAAGCCTCGACTAGGACACACTCAGCCGTTTGAGGAGACAGAAACAGAAAATACGTAGTTTGCAGTCGGTAGAAGAGCAGGTCGTTCTAGTGTAGCGGTGTTGCTGGTACAGGCTCCCGAACTGGACTGACGCTCGTTCGGACTGCTCGTCTCTCGGTCCTGGCTTTTCTTAAGATGCTCCAACAATACGCGGCTGGCGCACGGACGGCGGCAGAGTGGGAAGGTCCTTGCTTGGTACTGAATTTGAATAACACCATGGGGTGATAAATGTCCATTGTACTGCTGAAGTAATGAATCTCCGCTGTCCTCTGTCACACACACGCACATACACATACACATGCACATGCACACACACACACACACACGCGTCGTGCGCGCACACAGGCCAGCAGCTGCGATCTAGGGACCAGCAGCCCCTCTTAAAGATACAACAGCCCTATTTTCTCCCAAAAAGAGATTACAATCCCGACAGTGTTTACTCAGCGCCAAAACGCTCTGAGCGCACCGCGTGACGTGTGTGTTTCTCTTGTGTGGAAAAACTAGTGTAACGCTGTAACCGGCACTATTAGGACACAGTGAAACCCCTTTTGCGCCATGCGCGCAGCACTCCGGTGCACAAAGTGTTGCTGTATACTGTATATGCTTCTATATGGAGAGTTGGCCTGCATTTAGCATGCAGTGGCAGTGTCACACAACCTTCTCCTTGTGTGTTTTCTTGAGTTTTGAGTCACCAAAACAAGGAGCAATAAACGCAGACCACTGCTGGACAATTCACGTTAGAAGAAAAAAAGTTTTAACCCATGTGTAGATTCATACACATTTGGCCACTCACTTTGCAGGTGCGTATAAGTAACCGTGAACAGCGAGGATATCATTTTCTTTTTGCATATAAACATTTATCAGTAGATCATGATAATTTATTATGTGTTGGTGAGGCATATACGTTAGACTATTAAAATGAGAGAGAGAGAGAGAGAGAGAGAGAGAGAGAGAGAGAGAGAAAGTGAGAGAGAGATAATTAATGTACTGTGTTAACACCTATATTAAAACCGCAATTAATATATTCTGATATGCATTTGTTTGTGTCTTTTATAAACTACTCGTTTTAGCAGGTTTTAGATCAAGGGTGAATATGGGGCATATAGCCAACATTCAATTCAACTCTTTGTAATTTAACTTTTTGATCGATTAGAAATATAGGTTTCTTGGACCATGCCCCCACTAGCCCCAGTTTAGATGAAATAGAGTGTATATTGCAAAATTTGGCAACATTTGGCATTTATTAGAATAATCTCAGAAAACACAAGATCATATGCGATACTATACACACACACACACACACACACACACACACACACACACACACACACACACACAACATTCAAATAAACATTGTAAAATGTATAAATAACATGTAAAACAGCACCAAAAAATACAAGTTGTTCCTGCGACTCAACACTATAATTCGTTAATTACATTCTAAATTAAAATAGTAACCTTTCAAATGTGTCACCCAAAATGTGTCTTCTGGCGATTCGCCCTATGAAGCTAAACGTACAGCTCTATCTTCTATACAGTTTGGAAGGGGAGCCTGCACGAATCTAATCTCCACCTTGTAGATAACAGCGCTATAGCGCTACAGTCGCGCTGCGCACATAGTCTTTAGGCTCAGGGTACAAACACTCTATCGAGACGAACTCTCCCCCCCCCCTCTCTCTCTCTCTCTCTCTCTCTCTCTCTCTCTCTCTCTCTCTCTCTCTCTCTAATACATCATATTGGCTGATCCCTTCCCAGGGCGAGCAGAAGGAGGTGTACCCCCTCCTTTTTGTTTTGCTTTTCATCCTCGTTAAGAAGCGGAGTTAACCTCTGCTGCTGATCCTTGCGGCTCTCGCCCGCCTTTAATTCATTCAGTCAGCTCTTTCAGTCATTGCTCCTTTGAACGGCGGTGAAAAGCAAACCATTCCACCTCCACTCCTCTTTGCCCCGCCTTCGTTTTCTTCTTCGAAATCCTAGAAGATCACTGGATCACCATGTTCCACACTTTTAACAATCCGTTCAAACGTTTCTAAATGGGCGCATTTAATGCCGAATACGGAACACGGACATTGCATATATCCATAGGCATATAGGCTGTAGCATAGGCTATAGCTTTGAATGAATGACAATATCCCAAACATGTCCCTGTTTACAATAGACTATTTCAACATATAATCCTAGTGTGAAGGCTATAGGCTAGCCTAGTCTAACTTTTGCTTAGGAGAAAGCCCATTTCATCACCAATGTGATAGAAAAAAACTTTCTAAAAATAATTACTTATCATTTCAACTTATTAAAAATATTTTCAAAATAATGACTTATCTCACAAACTGCATAAGTGAGAGACAAATCTTAGCAGACCCAAATTGGTAAATTAAATTCCAAATGAAATCCCATAATAGCAAAATACTGTAGGCCCTAAACCTGTGGATCAGAGCCATGGAGAGCCATGGAAAGAACAGAGTTATGCCAAGGAAGCTCAATATTTTCAATGGACACATGGTTAATGGAGAAGCAAAACCTATATGGATAAATTGTTCCAAGAAGTGCTTGGCGGGCAATTTGAATAAATATATATACAGTTCTATAATTTTATTTTTTGGTAATTAGATAAATTGCATTTAAAATATAATTTATAGTGTACTTTTAGTATAGGCTCACTTCTGGGAACAATTTTGAGGCTCCGTTGCTGTGAAAACATGGCCCATTGGCGTGAACGGAGATGACTCAACTCTCTCGTTACATGGCTCGGCTCCGGACCATAGAGAAAAAAACCATAGCATTAGCCTAAGTCATTATAAGTCTTTTTTTTAAAGATTATTTAGAATTAAAATTGTAATATTTCCAATGTGTCACCCAAAATGGCTCTTTTGGTGGTTTGCCCTATGAAGCATGTAGAAGCTAAACCTACAATCTTTATCTTCTATAGCTTGAGAGAAGAACCTGAACGAAGCTCAGCTCCACCTTGTAGGACCCTGTTGCGTGTTTTGTTCTGATGTATTACACAAGAATATCACCAGTCTTTCTCCAGAATGCCTGACTACACCTTTACTTTTTCAAATATATAAAGATGAGGATGGATCTTTTCAGTGGGTCGTCTTCAATGGGGTAAAACAGCGTTTGGCTCCAGTACCAGAACTGGCTTGGTGTCGTGACTCATTGCTGGTGGCTTCAGGCAGGCTAGCTAGCAGTTATTGTATTTTAGCAGATTCATTAGATGACGGTGCAGGACTCTTCCGGCGTAGTAGTACTGTCAATACGGTCCAGGCTTATGCTTCAGAAGAAATAGCATCCACAATGACAGAACACACATTCGGTTAACTTTGTCTCAAGACTTTAATAGCATCTGTAGACTGTAGCTAATGCTATAGCCTAGAGCAGGGGTCTGCAACCTTTATTATCAAAAGAGCCATTTGTGCCCAACATTTTACGTTAACGTTTTATATGTATATATATA
>JAODOY010005636.1:0-24784 GCA_025399855.1 Forbesichthys papilliferus | reverse complement strand
TTCAAAAACCCCCCCCCCCCCCCCCCCCACACACACACACACACACACACACGCAGCTTAGCTTGGCTTCAATGGACAGTACAACCCCCCATTGTTCCTTCAGGTTTGGGACCCTTGTCCCGGGTCGGCACAGCCACGGGGCGGCAAGGATAATGAGCGTGAAGAATCAAAGCAAAGGTGAAATAAAGGGAAAGTATTCTCGGAGAAACGCTCTTAGACCTCTTAGTTCCCTTGAGGTGGCCCTGAGGGCATGTGACGGGGTTGGGGAAGGGAAGGAGGGTATTTATGGAGGCAGGGTGTGACGACTAAGAGACGCGAAAGAAATGACACTTATCCCCTAAAAGAGAAAGCAGGTTTGTGTTGCTCTGAGTTCTGGGTGCAAATGACAAGCGATGAGCGTGGTGTGACCCAGGGGACCATTAGTCTCATACAGTATTTTGCATCATAGTTTATTTGTCACATGCATTGTTCAGTTTGTGTCTAGTGTGCCATTCCGTATTTGCATGTTGCACAGACAGTCACCCGACTTGCCCCGGAGCTGTCGAGCTATCACACCAGAACTAACGAGATGGGCATCACACGCCCGCAGGGCAGGCACTCTGAATATGTAAATCACAATATTCTCTTGGGGAGCCGACTGCGAATGACCGGACTGAACATGCATTGACCCAGTCTGTCCTCGACACACAGCACTGTGGATTTAGTGTGGACTGAAAAAGGTGCAGTTGTTTTACATGTAGCCCTGGCAGGCGAATAGGTGAATAACTCTGACTCACTATATTGCACAGGTGTGTGTGTGTGGGTAACACTGGCCTGGGCAGGGTTGGTATTGCATTACCATCTCAAGTAGTTTAGTGAGGGGAGAATTTAGCCCTAACATGATTCAGGCGTGTATTCTATTTTGCCAATATTATTTTCCTGGATACAACTGTGTTCTTTGAATGTACAGTATGTGATTAATGGTTGTGTTGTGATTCATTGTATGTCAGATACACACACTCACAGAAAACAACTCAAGATCTGAGGGGAGTGTGGGGAAACTCTGTCCTTAAACAGCCATAAGACATAGGGTAGGGGCGTAACGTTACATACATGATACATATACATACAGTACATATAGCCTATTTGAAAGCTGTTGCAGACTGTAGCAAGGAACATAACGAAACCACCAGGGCCTGACATAGCAGTGACATCAACGCATCAGTGCGACGACAGCAGCCTTGATCTCAGAACAGCTGTAGACGCCAACGGCCCGCTAGGCCAGCGCTTTTTCCAACCGCCCCGCAAGTGTTCCGTCGAGGCCGAGTGGAAACTGGAGCCGCATGCCTTCCTGACCTCATTTGCAGATAGAGATCACATGAAAAAATGGATACAGCCACAAAACGAAGGCAGGCAATTAACAGGAACACCATTACTAAGATATGGGACTGATTAACATCCCCTTTCAGCCTGGCCAAATAGATAAGCGCGAATCCGATTGCTGCTTGATTAGACCTTGCTATTTTTTCTGCAGCGTGTATTCGGGGGTTAAACCTCGCTTGTCGCTTTAAGGGCCCTTGATTGAGCCAAAAGCGGTCGGTGAAACCGCTGTGACCACGCATAATTCGGGAGGATGATCAAAGAGGTTGCTGTTGGCTTTGTCTGTTTTTATATAGGGTCATCTGAGCCCGCACGATTTGCCTGTACAGATGATTGTGCTGTTATAGTCATAGTCGCGTCTAACATCCATTTGCTGACACATAATGAACTGTAGAGGTGGCGACGAAAATGGCTGAGGTTGATCCACAAGTGATTATCGATGTTCCTCTTCATGTTCATATAGCACAGTGTGCTCTAAGCACATTGTGTCATATTACCATTCCACGAAAAGCCACATGGGACTTGGTGAGGTTATTAGCGCTGCACTGCTTATTAATACTTGTCCACTAGGGGGCCCACTAGCATTAGCTATAGAGCTGTGGAAGTTCATGAAGACCGTGACGTTCTATGCTGGAAGCATTTTTAAAAACCATAATGCTCACACCAATAAAGACATCATAGTATAATTGTTGCATATCAAAGCAATATGTAATGCTAAATACATACATATTTAACATTATTATTATTTTGATTATGCATAAGCAATGATAAAGCAATGGAAGGAATAATGTATAATCTGATTATTGCGAGAAGGTGCCAATGTGAATGTGTCTCTGTGTGTTCCATTACAAGTGCGAGGGGCACCACAGATTGACCTGTCGTCTCAATAGCACAAAGCTCCTCCAGATGCTCACAGGCGGCAGTCTTAAGTGTCATAATTTCACTATTTTCTCAGACGTAAATAAGGAGACGCAAAGGTCAAAGTTGACCCGCATAAAACTTCCCTATTTTAAGGGGCCATTGACCACCACATATGTGGGGGAAGCAACCTGAAACAAGTAGCCAATTCACACAGGAAAGGTTACTGCAAACAGCCTCCAACACCATTTCCTGCCCCAAAAGAAACAGAAAGTAATTGTAACACAACACTATACAGAGGCCTTCATACACCAAGAAGATGAACAAAATGTTAAGTGGCCCAGAGCAGCAGTGGACCTGTCGAAGTATTTGATGATCTGTGTTGTACATCTCTTATATTTGTGTTGTTCGTGTAAGGGCTGAAGAAATAATATCAGAGGACGAATGCCACCTTTAGATTAGCCAGTAGTTTAGATGAGTCCAATATTACAACTGTCCCACAAATAAAAGAGTTTGTATGATTCTATTTATACTTTGTGTTTATGTACACGTAAGGGAGATTACACATACATACGGACAGGTTTACATTCCACTTGGTCAGAGCAACCAGTGGAACAATCAATAAGTGCTAGCTAGTCAACTACAGACGTTTACCCTCCATTTGCATCAGGAGTGCTCATGTTGTCTAGAGACCAGATAACAAAGAACATGGGCCATGCTTGTAGCAAACACGCACGCATATTCGCACGCATGTACACACACACACGCACACACACAGAAAGAACACACGCATGTGTACGAACATGTAAGAACTCACATTTTGCCAGTGAACCTGCCTATGTGAGTCTTGTGAGAATGGAAGTCAATGCCATTTCTCCACCTTAAAGACGAGTTATTTGACTTATTGCCATGAAGTGAACTTCCACTGACCTAATGAAGGTGCTCAAGGTTGTAACTAAGACCTGGCAGCCGACCAGCAGGTCTCAATCCCAATGAAACCCTTACACGTCAGTGATAGGAATTCTGATTCTGTATTTGGCTGCTCTCCCTTAAGGAGTTAGGGTTCTCATAGTGCAGGAATTTTACATCACCAGCTAATTATGACCTTCCCCACCTTAACCTACTCCCACCAGAACACTGATACGGGCATGCTACAGTAATGTTCCTATAGGTTTGTAAAAGCACCTTTGTAACATACAGGTTCTGCCTCACAGCTGAATTGAATGGGTTTCCAGAGCTTGCATGATTGTCACAAAAGATGCTATTCTCCAGACATGCTATCTGGCTCCTGTTTTTACAGTAAATACGCTTTGGGATTCAGGGTTGTCCCCTTGCTTGACCCTGGTCCACGAAGAGCAAAGGAGAACCCATGGGTATCTCAGCTCAGATATTTCACAGCTCGGTGGGTCTCCTATCATGTTGATACAAGTGCTAGAAAATAGCATGTGGCCTAACTGATTCATGTCGTTTGTGTTTTTCATTTGGATATTATGGAGGAGGTTTTAGGGGCGATCTGACCCATATTAGCAGCAGATGTTTTGGGTCATGGAGTGGACCATCTTGTGTCCATTTGCCATGGGTTCATGCGGAGTAAGAGGTATTCAACATCGCCACTATATAGAGGTCAGCGGCTGACTAATAGCAGCAAAGCTTTTGACTAGAAATACAGAGAGATAATCTGACGGGAAGATCTGAGTGTGGTAAGTGAAGGAATCTCTCCTTTCAACAGCCTCTGTCAAAGCATCGTTGGACACCAAACCTACTTCTTAATTGCAGCATCTTACTTGCCAAATCTGGAAGGCACAGCTAGCATGGATGCTATAAATTGCTGGCAAGCAACCATTCTGAGAAATAGTTATTTGTCATCGCGGAGCGGTAGGCCGAGACAGTGGCACGCAGCAGGATATAGTTCCTGCCTCTCTTGTCATGCCATGATTCATCTAAACCCGCATCCTCTCAACCTGCCCCCAAACCATCAGCTGTTAAAACACGACGGATTATTGCCGTAACTGTTCCAGAGTGCAGCCGTTACTTAAATATGACAAGCTGAATGACTTCAATCAAACACAGTTGTTGTATTAATGCAAGTATATTCTGACTACTGACATTCTTTGTGCATTCTGGCATTCAGACATGTTCTTTTTATATTATTACCGTTAAATAATTGTTATGAATCACGTTTATTTTTTGAAAGAAACTGTACTGGAGATGAAGGGATACTTTACTTTCATTCGGATGGGGCTGCAAGTGTGAAGAATTTGCTTCACCCTGGAAAAGATATCTGAGTGAATTTCATTGCATGCTACCTAGAAGGAATATACGCCATAAACATTTGACTTCAATCTGACGTGTGCCTAGCCTGCTGTGTGCATTAGTGCTAACTATTTTGCATTATGTATTAAAACTTGATATTGTTCATTGTGTTTATTGGTAATGCTAAAAGGGTATGGTCCTTTTGTTTCTATACAGAGTACATGCCCATTCCACACCTAAGTGCTGAGTGATTGACATATCTCTCTACTCCTCCCCTACATAGCTCATAAGATAGCACAGTTCTCTACCCTAGGTCTATTTACACCAATACTACCTATCTGTCTCTCATGTAGTATCTATTCTGTGATATTGGCAGTTAATACTCATTTTTTATTGTTTTACTTTTGACCTCTTTTGTCACTTACACTGTGTGGGGCAGACAGAACAATGGCAGAATATATATCATTTATTCTGAGCATGCAACTGGACAAGGCATTATATAGACTAACCAATCTCTGTGCTTCCACAGTGTATGCTGAATGATAACAGGGGCTTTGCAGTTGCAGAGGCACTAGTATTCATGTAGTTTTTAATGTATAAAATCCTGAACTAAAAGCGGCAGGATAAGTTATCTTTTCCAAGATTACTTTTTGAACAATATATGTTACAGGGTTTTGGTGGTTGAGGATATTTGGATAATTATATTGAATATTACCAAGTTACACAATGTTCTTGGGGGTTGGCATTGGAACGGTATGCTTGCAGGTCCATTGCAGTCATTATGTAGACCAATTCCAAACACACATTTAGTTAAATGATGGGTGGATGGCAGGTTGTGGTCAAAACAAAGAGATAAAGGGAGATAAAGGCAAAGTTAAAAGGAAAAGAGAGAAATGGTGAAATTGTAAGGGAAAGCAGAAATAAATGTGACATGAGTTGAAAGATATCAGTTGCAATCTGGTGGTTGAAGAAACAGACAGTGAGTTTGGACACTGGATCCATAACAATTCCACTAAGAGCTTTCCAAACACCAAGCCATTGCTTGTGTATGCAAGGGAAATGTGATATGATTTTGATAAGTTTGAAATGCCAGCACTCCGTGTTTCATTCTGCATGTGTCTAGCTTGGCGTACTGACTTATTTGACGTGGCTAGATGAAAAACTATCTTTTTTTCTGAGTTGAAGCATGGGCTTTGCACGTGAATGGCGCTCACGTGTTTTGAATAAACTATATTCACTTAAAGCGTTCTGCCAAAAAAGCAGTTAGGAGTAAGGATTTAGGATCACTGTGCCAGCGTTGCAGGGATGTCAGTGTCATGCAATATAAGTAGGCCCTTCTTCAGGCAGTTATATTATAGAGAAGTTAAAAGGGTCTTAAAGGGTTATGAAAAACGTTTCTGTGCTTCACGTAATTTAGCAATAGATAACTGAAAGGCTATATAGTAAACATGCACATCAACTGAACACCTAATTCAATATACAGTATGTCTGCGTTTAATGGATGTTTTAAGACTGCCAATGGATACAGTGAGTAAGATATTGTGATAGATCTTGAATGGTACCAGCACTGAGGTGAAAATGGTGCTTTGTTATATTTCTGGTTTAAGTTAGGTGTCGGGTGTTATTTACATCACCATATCAGTATTCCCTTAAAAATAATGGGTTGAGAATAATGGGTTGTTTGTTACAAGCAATACATTCAGATAAATCAGCTTTTAGAAACATTGCCATTGAAAATAGAGAAACCCCCCAAAACAAACAACATGGAGTATTTTCTTGATTGCACCATCAAACACATGAATAAAACTCCAATCCAGATTAAAATTGGAAAGGGATTTTAATTAGAAGTATGCCTTTTTTAACTTTTGAAATACGTCCAGTGCAAAAGAAAATGTAACAAAACAAATCACTGTTGCTGTTGGAAGACATCGTTACTTTACGTCTATTGAAATCATCTCAGGCCCCCTCTGTCATGTATCTACATGTACACGTACACACATACTGTACAATTACCATCACTCAGGGGCCTCTCCTTCCCGAGGAATCCAATTCAAAACAAACCTCACTGGAACACTGAAACATTGGAACTTCTTATAGGCTTATGTTTTTAAATAGTGATGAGTCACACAGGGATCCATTGGAGAAACTGCTCTCCATGGCAAATTAACCTAAACCAGTGGCTTGAAATCAGGATCCAGTTGGCATGACCCATATAAACAGTGCTTTGCTTAAAAAGGGGGGAACCCCATAATTACCAGGACCAAAAGAGTGGAAAGTGTCCTGGGCAGGTTAAAGCGAGTGCTGGGCTGGACGACAGCCCACATCTGGGATCGCTGTCATGAAAAGATGTGGAGATGTTGAGATATCTATGCAACCAAGCACCCAGAGTATATTATCCAAACATTCATGATAATAATCCATATTTCATTGGCTTCATCTCAATAGAGATTTTACCTTTGAAATGTCTTCTCTAAAGTGGCCTTTAAGTGACAGCGAATATGACATATTGATGAATACATGGCAGTGGGCGCACTGTCAAGAAAACTGTACATTAGGTGAAAACAAATCCAACATTAAAAACCTGAAATTTTGGTTGAAATAAAACATGGCAGAGGACATCTCTTCATTGTCCCGTGACCTTATTTAATCAGTCTAGCTTTTATGAGAATGTAGAAGTGATAGTCTTGACCCTGTGACCTCTCTCAGTTTGTTCACCCACAGCTACTGTATACTGTATGCACACCTGCATATATTTAGACAAGTTCAGAATACACGTTGAACAGTATGTATGTACGCAATAAGATACAGTGGTTGACTTGATTTGGGTCTTCCCAGCTTGGTCTGTTAGTTTTGGCCACATCCATTGAACTCAAATGTTACACCCCAATAACTGCAATCGCTACGAAAGGACGTTCCTCTTCTCGGTGTGCAGATGTTGCTGATGTTTGGGGTGGGGGAGAGGGGGGATTTTTTTTGGGTGGTGGGGACACTAGGATCAAGGCCTCATCAAACTCTTTTCATGTGCAGTGATTTGATGTTTGACATGCTTGTTGGACTAAAATCTAATCAACAAATCAACTTGTGTGTCATCGGTGAGGTTCTGACGACCACACACAAAATACGTGTACACGGTAACCCAGGCAGTAATGTAAACTTGTATTAGGTTACATACTTAAAAACGTATTTCCCCTACGGAGATATGTGAACTACTTGATGTAGGTCAGCAGCTACAGCACTTAATAGCCATATAAACAAGGCCGGAATGATTAAAATGGTGCTAACAGGGCAGACAGCATGAAAAAGAACATGGCTGCTTTTTTCTACTTGTCATAGACCAGGCCATGGACTTGTATTGTAAGCTATACTTATTCAACATTGTGTGTTATAGGCTATAGCCTACACTTAACCAAACAATTACTTGTCTTCTTTATACAGTAGTACTGGTAATCCACATTTAAAGATAAATATATTGATGCGGCATCAAATTTCAAGCAGTTTTTATGTTGCAAAAACACCATTTCCTAGGCATACCTTTTGACACTCAATGGACATTTTAAGCGTGGCCCCTTTTTTGGTGACTCAATGACTTCAGAGATGGCTGGCCGGCAACTAGAACTGCCAGAGCTTTATGAAGGAACAACCCCTTAGGGAGATGCAGGCCCCAGCAAAGCCAACCATAAAATAGACTGGAAAAAAAGAGAAATTATATCAGGACCCAACAGAGAGGGTAACTGGCACAAAATATTAGAGGGCTGAAATGAAAAAGTCAGATAGGTGCCATGGCAACATGGCCCTGAGTGCGGCACCAGAAAACAGCAGGGGAGGAAATAGATCGGTTTAAAGTGAGTGCCAATTAACCGATTTTCTCGTGCATGGCCGTATAATGACAGACACCGATTTTATCGCGTGTCTGGTTAGCGTCACAGTAAGGAGAGAACTGATTGAATGTGCGTCTCTTACCATTTAACAACGGAACAAGGGATCTGGCAGAGGAAATGCCTGGCCAAAAAGAGGTGCGAGATTGTCTTTGCAGCTGTGCCTTGGACCTGACTCCGAGAATACTATAGGATCATATGGGAGTTGTGTTATAAATGATATAGTGGGACAGATACACTGAGCCCATACCCAGTTGTTCCACACCACATAAGCTTCTCTTACATAAATACTTGTGCATTTGGAATGGAGAAAGAGAGAAATCGCAGTGAGTTGTGCCTCTTTGCACTCAATGTCCGGGAGTTAAGATTTGGCGCATAAATACGATGCTTGGCCTTTGAAGTACAAGGAGCACTGTGGAGAAACACCATCAAGGAGCCAGGCTTAATACTTCAATGTGATTTGTGTCTTTGTGGGATGTGCCGCTTATCGATCTAACAGCTGACAACCATATTTCAGGGTCTGTTTTTAGATTTTTTTATATAACACTACTAGTACAGCATAGTCTTAGTTTTTGAATGTTACTAAATACATTGGTCACCTATAAGTATCATGATCACATTAAGTCTATGTTGTTTTTATTTTAATTTTAATTTTCACTTTTAATATTGTATTTATTGTTTCACATTGTTATTATAGTCTTACGATGACCATCCATCCAACATATGTATTATTTATTTTAGCCTCAGAATGTTCATAAAAATAAAATTAAAACTCTGATATAGTAGATTTATTTCATGTGAATATTTATTTTTTAAAAGACCAAGTGAACCTGGAGTTTTCAGTCAACAATTTGGATGCATAGAGATGGCTGAGTGGGTCTATCCTGCCTCCCAATGTATCAACACAAAGGTTAAGCCCTCTGCTTATCATTCCTCTGCCATCAGCAGCTCAACAATGTGACAACACCAGAACCTTCCACTAAAACAACTCACGCACGTGCGCACACAAACACACACGCACACAAACACACACGCACACACACACAAACACACACACAGACAGAAATGCTAAAGTAAGATAAGCAGTTAGGGCACTGGTATGACTGCTTTAATGACTTTCTAAAGCTTTCAGATGTAGGGATAACTAGGAATATTGTGAATATATGGCTGCCTGGTGCAGGAAACTAACGCATAAAGCAAATTAAACCAAATGAATGTCCACACGTAGGGACATTTACAGCGGAGAGTCCTCTCCACGTTGCCAAAGGAAATATATGTTCACTCTGCCGCGGATGTGTGGAAAGCAACGCGCTAATTATACTGAAGGTTAGACATAAGAAAACAACACGCGCGTCTTTCCCTTCTATCTCTTTTTCCATGCTTTTCTCTAATTGTCCCTTGACGTGTGAGTCACTCTCTGTCTCTCCCTCACTAAAGGTCTGCGTGAGTGTGCAGCGCCACTCAGGCGTCTTGGCCTGTGGCGCTGATCCAGGTGGACCGCTGCGTTCACAAACCACCTCCACTGAAGGGAGAGATAACTGTGTGTTTCCATAGCACAGAGACGGTTTTATAGCAAACTTCAGCCAGTTTGATTCGTACAGAGACGAGAATATTACCGGCAGAGCGCACAGACGCACACAAGGGTGTGTTTAGCAACTGGCAGGATAATTTGTTTTGATGCGATTGATGTCTCAACATTCAGAAGATGGAAGATGGTAGATGGAATATGTCTGATCTCTAAAATGACCTTGTTGCTGAGGTTAACAAACCAGCAAGCATAAAAACGTAGATGTTTGCGCCGTCAATGCACTACCACAGCTCTACCACAGCTATCCAGCAGGAAGGGATCTTGTTGGGGAAATCATGTAGTATACAGCACGGGAATGGCTTTTACTTTCTGTACATGGTTTGGTCCCCTCCGCCAACATATGCGTACAACAGATACAATTTAAACAAATGTAAGATAATAAAAATTATCTATTTTTTTAATTGTAATTTCTGAGATTTAAAAAATATTCAAAACCTCCGTAAAAGTACTTTATGGGGTAATATACCTTTTGTTGTTCTTCTATGTGTAATTCACTTTGGGTAAATGATCAAATTGCAATGGACAGTTTACTACGTCAATTCACATCAAAACGGCAGTCACAATAGTGGGGTCACCATCCCAGTTAAAGTCAGACATGTTGGTCTCACTTCAGCTTTTTTCTGTGTATCAAAGGGAATCTGTTCAACATATTCTTAATTAAAGCAACCAAAGTAACATCAGAAGAACAAGCTTAGTGATCTGGATGTTCCCTTTTCCCATGCATGATCTTGCCTGTGTTATCAAAGAAAGAGTCTGACACACTTTATACACCTTTTTGCCCTGTGTATGTTGGCTTTTAATCATATACAGTTAAAGTGTCAAGGGCAGTGGGCTAGTTTGACTCCATAGAGGGGACAGTGGTTGGTTGTGGGTTCAAACTCTAAACATCATATTCTGTAAGGGTTTCGGTACTTGGGTTGTGCAGCCAGAAATAATGGCATTTCCTGCTGATGTTCTGTTTGAGCGTGCACGCGCACACGTGCACAAACACACACTCACACACGCACGCACACACACACGCACACACAAACAGTTACCTATGTCTATTTCAGTGTAGTCTGCAGGGAGTAGAAGCTTGGCTAGACATGTTCTCACGCCAATGGTTGCCTGGCCATCAACCAAACTACTGCCTGGGAAATGTACTCTTATTGTTTATCGTATGTTTTTTCCCCCATTGAATGGCGATGTAATCAAGTAGCAATAATACTGTAATGACTTGACATGCCATGGTTTTAAAACAATATCATGAAGGGGGAAAAGTTAGATTGCAACCTGTAATGTACTAGATACCACAAGCTCATCAGAAATGCAGGCGCTACAGTCGGTATTAAAGGCAAGGAACATGCCTGGCACTTAAGGACCAGACTTCTCACTCCACCATGTGCCAATGCGCCACTGAGATGAATGGTGAAAGTCCACCAATCAGAGATGCAGGTCGGCCCACGTTGGGCCTGCGGGGGCGTGAGTCATTTGTTTCATGTTTAAATTCATCAACGGGATTGACGTGAATATAAGTGGAGTCAAATGGTAAACATGGCGGCTTAAAAAGACCCCAGTGACCACTTTGTACATGTTTAAAATCCTGTGCTAGAGAGTGTGAGCTAAACTTTTAGTTTTGTGTTCTTTGTTTTATTAGTAAAAATAGGCAATTAAACAAGACAAGCTTTTAAACGGTGTTACTTAAAACCTGAAGCCTGTAAAACAGCTTTTACACTCCTATGCTGTCTATACAACTGTGGAGATAGAAATCCATGATAAAACATTTTTTTAAATTACCATAAAGAATACATCAGCGTTTTCATAAAAACCTACCTATACCAAAATCTCATCCACCGGCCTCATAAAAGCTGAGCTTACGGCCATATAAATGAAGACATGTTTTCGTGAGAGTGCAGTCACATCCTCCTTTGCCGTGATGTGTATATTCCCAAGGACATTTATGACTCTCCATAATGGATTGTGGCCCGTTAAAGATTCCTTAACTGTTCCTCTTTGCTGCCAAGCACATTTGTATGTGGCACAGGCCTTTTTTTTCTGTCTTGAGAGCTGTACGGTTGGTTTCAATTTAGAACTGCAGTTTTCAAATCTCTCTGGCCTCAAACTTTTTTTTCTTCTTCCCAAAATATTATATTTACACTATGTTTTTATATATCTGATGACAATCTTTTATTTTTACACCCTCTGTCCTCTTTTATGTTAATAATAATCTATGCGCCAACTAGTGTCTGTCATATTATTCAAACTGCATGCCTGTTTCTCCAAGCCTGTTGAAGATCACAGGGTGTATAATATGTTTAACTTCAAGAGGCCTTAAATGATGTCAAGTCAATTACAGAAACAGACACTAATCTGTAACATAATCAGTTATAAAAAAGCCTCTAACTCATGTGGAATAATCCATTCCTTTGTGCTGATAAAATACATTCTACATAGAGGCATATTCTTCCTATACATTGTACACAGGCACGCTAAAAACATTTTCCTGCACACACAAGTTCAGTGGTCATTCATCAGCACATTTATATTGCTAATTTCTCCTAATTATAGCCCTGTGTTGTCAGGGACCAGAGTCCACCGAGTCGAAGAGCAAAATGTTCTTTCTTGGCTCAGAGTTATGTTGCTCATTCCATGGGGGGGAAGTGAGAAATGGAGGTTTGGTGAATAATGCCTCTTGCTGTTGGCATAACAAGGATAAGATTAATCCCCTCTCACAAACACAGAGGCCTATATTTCTGATTAATTTCACATTTATAATTTAGTAATTGCACGTCGCAGACAGTTGGATATACAGCTAATGAGATTTACACATGCTCTTTCGACCTAGGCCTTGCTCAGCAGTAAATACATTCTGCATTTTGCACAAGTGAGCCCACCATAATTCAAGTCTGTTTGGAAATTGATTATACATGCGTAGCATTACTGTGAGGAAACCAATTCAGTAGCTGTAAAAGGTAGTTTTTATTAATAGGAAATAGTATATAGGTGAATAAAATAGTTATACATGCTATCAATATGTTTGATTCACCAAGAGATTAAGAAAATCTTGATTAAAGAACTCCTTCTCCTTCCATCAATTCCAAATGCCAATGACAATATTGCCTTGGGATATCTCAAATTTCTTGTATAATTGGGTTAGGAAACACATGTGTATCTTGTTACAAACATCAGTTTAACAGAAGACAAAAATAATGTAGAATATACCAGAAAATGTGACTGATATAATGAATAATGAATAATGCAACGAGTTGAGAGAGAGAGAGAATAACACAAGTTAATATTATTTGATTTGCAGATGATTTTGTTGTTTGTGGGTCAGTAACAGGGTCTTGGAGACGTGTTTACTTTCCAGGCATGGTAGCATACACACTGTTCCTCGGGGATAATGAGGGTCTAGGGGTTGTTTAAAGGTTTTTGGCACATCAGCATCAAGTCGGATAAAAGCTGACGGGTGCCAAGCCTCTCTTCAAATAAGTTGTCTCAAACATGAACCATATTGGAGCTCATCAACTCTATGAGCTAACAGACTTTATTAGGACTGTATGGAACACAAACTTATCTTATAGAATATCAGAATAAATGTATCTAAATATTTTTATTTTCAGATCAACAACTAATGGAAAAGGGATCTAGTCCAAATTGACAATGTTTGACATTAATATAAAACAACCACCTTTTTTAAATATGAAATAAATGAAAAAAAAAAATGAAAAAATCAATGTATACAATTATTCCCTATCTGACGTTTTTGAGGGTATTCCAAATCGGAGCGAGGAGCAAAAACCCTCAAAAGTAGACTTGGTATCTCTATAGCCACACTATACAATTCAAATCATAATACAACAACACAATACAAAAAATAGGTTTTTCTTGAATAATTGTTAAAGGTTAAAGGTCAGTCACTTGTACATGACAAGAAGCAATGACTTAAAAGAAACCTCTCAAGTTAATAAATAAGATATGGCACATTCCAAATACCCTTTATGCATCTGAATCAAGGCGGGCTCATGCACCCGCTGTTTGGGCTCAGGATTAGTACCACATTCTTGTCAAGGGAGATGTGTTGTTTTTATTTTCATGCTCCACAAGAAGACAGAGGCGCGAAGGGAGAGGAATCCCTAATGACCATGACCAAAACCATACGCCATGGCTGTGACTTTCACTGCCTTGCAGATCATTTAAACAACTGACCAAAAAGTACTTATTTGTGGACACTTGAGCCAAAGGAACTTTGTCTTTCATCTCTGTCTGTCTTAAAGACGCTTCCTCCTCACGGGTTGGTTATGTCCAATCTGGATTTTATTCTCCCCTGTGTCTCCGTCAATGAATCAAGCCTTTGTAGTTCAATATGTGTTATGTGCCAAGTGACATATCAAGGAAGTTCTAAAGAATGTCAAGTTATAGTTATTGGCCCCAAGAACTCATTTACGTGTCAGAAGGTCTACCACTTTTCATAGCTGTGAACCAATGCGTGGTGTAATCGTCCATTTATTGGAGCGCAATAACCTGAAGAATGTCATTGTCCCATTTACAAGACTATAACAGGGATCGGTGAATTGGCATTAGCATGAAGTGACGCAAAACCACCAACTCGCAAATGTGAAACTGAACGTGAAATATAACACATCGTCACAGAGTTCACGGGTGAGCGACGATGATGGCACTTTCCCATTTTACACATCTGGTTCAAATGATTGAACAGGACAGTAGTTCTACTGTTTCCAAGCGCAAGAGGGGGAATGGCACGGGTTCCAAGCAAATGCAGGTTTAGCTACATGCATGTGTCGACTTCATTGGACAGAGTGAGGAACCCTGGGCTGAGAGAAACGAGATTTGACGGAAGAACACATGAATGAGATTCTTGTTCCCCTAATACCAGAACTGACTCATCCCCATAACATCTGCTGCATTTAAAAGCAGGTACAGTGTGTGTGAAGCCAGTCAGTCTATTCATATCTACTGTAGCTTCCCTATACTGGTCCTTCCATCCTGAATCCCACATAGACGTATAAAGGAACTCTAGGTTTGACCACATGATGAATGTGGCTATGGGCTTGAGTGGTTAGAAGAGCTTGCTCTTATTGAATTCCTTTGTCACAGTTCTATGCGGTGATGTTGTACAGTACTGTATGAGTGTAGTCTTGTCATTATCCCACGGGACAGACGCGATTCTCCACCCAGAACTGGACCACACATGTTGCCCTCAGCCTGTCTTGATGTCTTTGTGTTGTGTGTTTTCGGCTCATCGCCGATGCCCTTCACCAATGCCCTTTGCGGGAGACGAATACAAATGGGAGGGCTATAGAACAGCCTTGATGGATGCAGATTCATCTAGGGATAAGTGGAGAGTGATGAAGCTGTCTGCTGCGAATCCACATCTGGACAGCTTCCCCTGGCAGAACTTGGCTGAGAAATTCAGCCGGGAGGAAGATATGCAGGTGTTTTTGTGCAAGTTGCTATTTATTTATTTATTTTTATTTTTTTTAAAACAGATGCATCAAACTAAATCATACTGAACCAGATGACATAGCATTGTCAGGTGAATGAAAGAGAAATTATTTGTTCAAGAGTGAAGGAGAATTGCGGCGTACAGAGTACTTTATTATATTACAATTATATTACAGTATATTACATTATAATAAATGCAATTTCAAAATGTGTTGGTATTGACCAATATGTTCTGATGAACACTGTTGGCACTGTGTTTATTAGACCGGGTTTTGGATAGTCAGCAGGTTAGCCATTTTTGATAATACTACAGTACACATTCTCATCACAAAGGACATTGCCATGAGGTTGTTTCAGCTTTATACTTGTTTTCAAAGATAACCAATTAAAATCCAATAATGGTTACCAGAAAAATAGTGTCAATTTATACTTGTTGGCTATATATAGGCTGAGAAGATGACCAAATATATAAATATATATGTTTCATCACTGCAATTTGTTTCCACAGTACGTCTTATCAGTCGTGGCTTTCTTATTTAACAATGCCTGCTGGCACACTAAATCTAGAGGCTGACACAGCAACGCATTCTCCTCTTCTCCCGATTCTC
This sequence comes from Forbesichthys papilliferus, assembly GCA_025399855.1. Taxonomy (NCBI): domain Eukaryota; kingdom Metazoa; phylum Chordata; class Actinopteri; order Percopsiformes; family Amblyopsidae; genus Forbesichthys; species Forbesichthys papilliferus. The sequence goes on along the minus strand of JAODOY010005636.1, from coordinate 8,798 downwards.
CTGCTGGGTTACAGTAAGAAGCCACATAAGTACCTCATACCTAGGTCTGGCCCGCAAGAGGAAGCAGGAAATGCTAACCCTAGCGGGGCTGCTTTGTACGCCACGGGAGATAATAGGGATGAGCCCTGGGCCATGTTCCACATCACCACATCACACCCGTCCCCGCTCGGTCTGGAGAGGAAGCTGTGTTGCCTTTACTCCAGGTCCCTTGCTTTTCTAATCGACCTCATCCTCTTGTCGTATATTCAACGCGTAAATAGCTAGTTTCCTTGCTGTGCTTTTGTATAATGCCGCCCTGTTGTTTTTATTGGGTCTCTGAGAAAGTGATTTGTTTGTGGCGCCATGTGCGCGGCATGGGAGCAAAATGAGAAATGTTTGTATTATAATCGATTGGAGCTTGGCCAGGACTGACACATACACTAATAAAAAAGGTCAGGATTTTATTATCGGCATCCTGACTCGTGCGCATAAAGTGAGACGTGGAACGAATCACATATTCAGTTTGCATTCTACATCTTTATTCTTCGGTTTGAAAGGACTCATAAGGTTTGTTACAGAGTGCTGTGGGACTTGTACAATACACAATGATCTCACCAATGGAAGGAAATATCAACATACTGAATAAAAACCAGAGCTCACTATATGCTTTGGTGCACGTCTCCTTACCGTGTTGAGACAGTTTTTGTTAAACTCCATTAGCGCTGGGTGTCAACAAACACAAGTGGAATCTGTTTTGAATAAAACACCTGGATACAGTGAAAGACTGAATAATTACAGCTTCCCGTCATCTTTGCTGTGTGCACAAGGCACACACACCACTATCTATTTAAAATATTCACCGGGTAATTTGATTTTAAAACTGTTGACAGTTTAATTCCTCAATAGCTTAATAAAGTCCATGTCAGCCACATGCAAGTCTTGTCTAAACAAAAAAATTGCTCATTTGTGGTGTGACTGCCACTGCATTATTGTTTTGTATTATTTCATGATCTAGAGGTTTCATAACTCATCTGCTACTACTGAGAAGTAATAAGGCATATTAATGGCATGCTTTAATCTCAAACGACAGTAGAGAACACTCTACTGAGAGATAATAGCATTTAAATCCAAGCCATTTAATAAAAACTACATTGAAGAATTGTGTTGAAATACATTTACATTTTGAGACTAGAAAAAGAAGAAGCCCAGATTTAATTAATTTCTTTTCATGCATTCTCAGTAGTCTGCTAATTCCACTCCCAAAATGATGTCTACTATGATAATGTTAATTCCAAATATTTAATTGAAATGCAATAAGCAAACATTCAATGGGAAAAAAAGGGAAAGCAAGTCTGAGCATGTCAGCCTTTAATACCTCCTTCATGTACCTAAATATTGTCATTGTAAGTTGACAAAGTAAACATGATATGCTATTCAACTCGAAAGCATTCCAGGTTTAATGGATTTCTCTGGGACCTACTTGATGAGGTCCAGACCAATTACACGGTTCTAGTTGTTTCCTCGCATTAAAAAGAGAACAGGCAGACCTATGTGGCCATTTGTTGAGAATGAATAGCTTCATTATGGGAACTCAATCATGTCACTCGAAGGTCCATCTCTGACACATTATTTGCACTATATGTCATTTCACAGCCATGTCATTTCATGGCTACACAAACATCTCCATGGACAATATATCATGTCCTGCTAGCAGAGAACAATGAGGAGGAGCTTACCGTAGCGGTCGAGGCTGTTCGGCTCCTCCTAGAAAGCTGACAGTTTTATGTTGACTAAAGGCAAAATCATAGTCACTAGCAGAAAACACACAAAACACACAGAGAGAGAGAGAACTGGGATTCTGAGGAAAAAACAATAGTATAGCCATAAAGCAATAACAATAGAATAATAAAGGCCACAACTCTTTTGTAATTAGCATCTTAAAGAGTCTATGTTGAGAGATGAAAGTCCCCAGGATGGTCATTCACATTTTAACTGTAATGAAAATAGGTATTTTGTAGCTTCACTCTGTGTTTAGATGACCCGAAACACAACTATGACACATGCAAAGGTGGGTGCATATAGTTCTATGGGTGGGTGGGGGGTTTTGTGTGTGTGTGCGTGTGCGTGTGTGTGTGTGCGTGTGCGTACGTGTGTGTGTGTGTGGGGGCGACTGTCCTGCCACTGAGTGAAGGAATGTTCATGATGCATTGCCCAAGTGTCGCATCGAAATTCTTCTGCCACGGCGCGGCGAATGCACCTTCCTGTCGCAGACATAAGTGCTGCCATAGATTACTGCAGCACATTGGACACCGCCTGACACAAACGTGTTTTGACGAAGGCTCATCTTTCTTCCCTCTCCTCGTTCTTCTCTTTCCTCAATACACCAAGGACCTTCGGACAAACGGGTTAAAAATATCGCCCAATCAGAGTTCTGCTCAGGGGGAGCGGTGGCAGTACGGTGGTGCTGTGGGCCTTTGAAGGACGGCTAGAGGTCAGTAGATCCGCCAGCGCCCGCCTAACACGCCCTGGAATTAAAAAGCCATCCCTGCATGGTGCATGCATGCAGCATCAAGCGCACCGCCTGGGCACCCATTGCCAGGGCTCTCAACTGGGCTGGCATTTTCCAAGCCCCACTTCCCCCACATCAAGGCAAGAAGTGCCAGAGAGACAGGGCTGCTCGATGGACTGGGCACATGGGGCCTGGGCCCAGGAGCCTCTGACCATTAGGGGCCTTGGGCTGAAAGACACCCTTCCTTGTCTGACCTCTTTCATGCCCCCAGAACTTTACGCACAGTGAACGTGTTATGTTTTTCGCACCGTTCTCTGTAAACTCCAGAGCCTTGACCTCACAGCATGAAGGTCGAACCTTGGTCATCCCAGGATTTCTGTGTGGAGTTTGCATGTTCTCCCTGTGTCTGTGTGGGTTTCCTCTGGGTGCTCTGGTTTCCCCCACTATCAACACATCTTAGGTTCACTCTCCAGCCAGTGCCATCTGACCAGTGACACCGATTCTTATCTGGAGTTGGTCCCCGCTTCTCCCTTGCGGAGCACAGCTGTTGTATGTGACAATAAAAGCACCTTTACCATACACCGTTTTCATAATCAAACGCAACAGTTCACTTTAACTATGTTTTTTTTTTTACTTTTACACGCAGCAGTAAATAAAATAACATTCTGCAGAGTTTGTCAAGTCATTTTACATTGTATTGTTTTTTAAACGTTTTATGTACCGGGCGGGAAGGGTAGAATGTCTCAAAGGGCTGCATCCGGTCCCCGGGCCTGACGTTGCCCAGGCCTGCTCCAGAGACTACAGTGTGTAAATAGGGCTGTTTCTGTGTGTGGCACCAGCAATCACAGCTTAGCAACAAAAACTCAAGCTCTCTACTATTTATACAATATGTACTATACACTATATATTGAGTGGCAGGCAGCCACAGGATTCACTGACGGTGGGCTAGTTGAATTTTTAACAGGTGTACTACCTGATAAAGATGTATGGTGAGTGTGTTGATTATTAGAATTGGAGTTAAGAGCTATTTTGTAGGTTTGTTATGTACCTCACTTATAAGTTGCTTTGGTTTAACTTTAGCTAAAAAACACATTGTACATTTTGTACAACATTTAGCCAATAATAATTTCCTAACAATTTATGCTGTAAGAAAACTATAGGCCACTGACCTTATATTTTAAAAAAATAAACACTTTTAAACCAATGAAACCATCCAGTGCAATTCATACAAATGATGATTGTACATAATATGTGATTATTGTAAATGCTGTATGTGAGTTATCTACAGCTGTATAAGAATACCTGCTAACAATATGGCTGTGAATAATAGGGAGATTTTCTGTGTTATCTTCAAATGGCCTACCCTCAAAACCCCAGCCCATATAACCCTAAATACAATTATGTGAAAGTTAAATTACTTTTAATTAGTCTTAAGTGCATAGCTACTGTAATAGTAAAATAGTCTACATAAATGCCCACATCACAAAAATGAAACAATTGTAAGAGAGATTAGAGTGTTGGAGTGGGCAGAGGATGCACACAGCATTGTGACAAGTTTTACCTTTTTTAGACACTAAAATAAAATCACAAATGTTCAGCCTTAAACACGTTAAGAAACAGGTTAAAAACATGCAGCGCAACACAAACCCATCACAATAATGGGTTTCAGAACCAGCTGTGCCATTATCATGTTGGGGCAATGACACACGTCAGACATATGATCGTTTGTCCATGCTCATCTGCCTCTGTGTTGGGTTGCCAAGTTGCAAGACACATATCGTTTAAAAATAGTGAGTTGGCAGGTATGGCAGTGTACTCTTTTTGGAAAATTATATTATTTTTTATATACCATAATATAGGGCTGGGGGCTCTAAAGATGCTTGTGCCCAGAGTCCTCATTGGACCTTAATCCTTCCTTGCGGGGAGAGGCTTTGATAGCAGCCGTCTCCGTGTCTGGACATGTCAGCACACAACTCCTGAGGAAAACACACACACAAACACACCACTCAACTGGAACTAAACAGTTAGCCCTCCTGTGTGGATGGGTTCTCTCATGCTATTAACCTCAATAAACAACCAGTCAGCTCACCTGTTGTTGGTGCGAACGTCTTGGCTACGCCTTGTGGCTTGTCACGACCTTTCACTCCATTGTAACTTGTAACTGTCCGTCCTCCTCACCTATAGGTGCTTCTTCAATACAGTATATTCTATTGTTGTCTTGCAGAGCCAGCCTTTCCTTAGGTCTGGGGCACAGCGGTGGCTAACTGCGCCAAGATCCGCCTACTTGACAGGAGAGGTATTTTGATGGACATGCACAACGACCATTTACGTAACTCAGTGACAAAGTCAGACGTTAAACTTCACAGTATGACTTTGACTGTTTTCAATTGTATTTGTTAGATACGTAGGCTACTGTTGCTTAAAATAAATGTAACAACTAGAATTAGTAAATAAAGTAGTGCACTAGCGTCATACCATAATTACAGATACAATGAGTGACAATGCAAACAGCCAATCAAAACCAACTCACTTCTGGAACGTCATCGAGGTTGCGAGGGTATATATATCAAACGTTCAGCACAGACTTGCTAACTGTATGTGATGTAGTGCTAATGGATTGAGACCTAAGGCCCGATCACACCGAGACGCTTCATTAAAGGCGCGGCCGCTTCAAAGGCGCGTTCATAAACCCCCGATCACACAGCGAATCGCTCCCTGCTCCAAAGAGAACGGCTGCCTGTCTTCCCGCTGAAAAGTTGAGCCCATTTAAACTTTTACGCGCATCGAAACAAACGCAAAGCATGCCGCAATAAAATAGCGAATTCCAGTGGCGCCGTAGCGACGCGTTTTTTTTAGCTACGCATTTTTTAGCGACGCGTCTCGTTGTGATCGGGGCCTTAAGATGACTCTGTTGTGACCTGCCCTCTTCTAGATCCTTCTTCACTACAGTATCCTCCATTGTAACCTTCCCTCCTCACCTACGTCATGTCCCGGGGCTGTTTGCTCCTCTGCACAGCTGGTAGTTATTTTGGCCCCTGCGGCCTCGCAGTGGGCTAATGAGGGCAGCCTGAGGGTCATGACCTCAGTTGACCTCTGACCTCCTTCAAACGTTGACGACCAGGACTTTGGCCATGGCTATTAAAAATGCACATTGAAACATCACAGTATATTAAAAATACAAAAAATACAACACAAACCTGGAGATATAAAATATCTCCAGGTTTTGTGTTATGTTAGAAATATTAAATAATTAGATATACATTGAACATTGATGGGCAAACAGTTTGTATGGAGATAAGCATGAAAGGTATAGTCAGCTATTGCAAGCTATTTGTAAGCTTATGCACTCACCAAATATCTCCTCGCATTGCGCTAGCTTACCTTTTTCTGTGCGCACTTCTACACAGTCCTGGCTCTGTAAATAGGAACATAAACAAAGTGGCAAAGAATGCTGACAACAACAAACTGTAGTACTACCAGAGTACTGCGCTTTGCTTCACAATCTGTTTCAATATGTGAGGCGGCGCTGTGGAGGGATATTGTTTTTATCTGAACTCAAAGTTAGCAAGTGTTCTCGAGAATGACTGACCCTGGTTTTAAATCACACATTTTTTTTTGTATATTATATTTTAATATAATTTCAAAACTATGTCCGAGTGTGAAATTCCTCCAACGTTCATTCATGCTCTTCTGAACTACCACAGTAGCTGAGGCCCACCCAGGGTCTCCCTGGCCCACCATCGTATCAGCATGACAAAGCCGGAGGCTGAATTACAGCAGACATCCTATTGCTGTTAATTAGGGTGGGAGGAGGTGGTCTGTTCTAATTACAAAGGGGAGGCCGATACCGCCAGCTCCAACAGCCCAGAGAGAGGAATATTGGCCTCCCGTCCCCACTCTGTGGTTAGGCTTTAATGAAGGCTTATCGTCTTCTCTCCAGCCCAATGCTACTGCTGCTATTACTACTGCTGTTCCTGCTAGACGTTTACACTTCGAAAAGCTTCTGACTTGGCTAAATGGCTAAGAAATGCTGTTAGGAATGTGTTTCACATGCATTTCTTTATTACTGTGTGTTGGTTCTCGCTGTAATGGAAGTTACTTGAACTGATTAGTGAAACATTGCCACTGAACTGTAGAATAAGACAAAGCTCATTTGACCCAAATGGTTGACTAGTGAAATACAGTAATTGCCATAATATGACGTTATGGCAATGATTTAAATCAACCTTTTTTTTAGTATATTCACCATAATCATATTCCTCTCCACCTTATTTACTCCTCATATCTATATTTTTCTCTCCTTATCGACACCCAGACTTTCACCCCCCCCCCCCCTCCCTCTCTCTCTATCAGTGGGGCATCAGCAGCACATTCCATCTTCAGTGTGGTGTCACTGTGATAGGGGTTAATTGATGGGGCAGGAGGTACCATTTTGTCCTGTCGCCTGACGCTACCATTTGTTCTGTGTGGGATCAATGAGGAGAGCGAGCCTCGCTGCCTGCTAGAGGTGATGGACTGATGTTCTTCCCTGAGACCATAAGAAACTGCCAGCTGCGAGACAGGTCACCTCAACAGCATCACATTCATCCTTCAGTCCTACGTTTCCTGGAGGAGAATATCGTTATCCTTCATACTAAACCAAGCGTTGAAAGGTTATAATCTTGTCATTTCATTAAGAATCTTATACAAAACAACAGCTGTTCATTTGATTCTAGTTGGAGCTGACATAACATCCATATTTCTTAATGGTGTTTGTGCCCGTAGGGACCGTGTAAAAAGTATCTTTCATAACAATGCCCATATGGGGATAACGTTCCCTTATGGAGGAGCTGATGCAGTAGAGGAATATGATAGCCTGGCTGGGAGAATATACAGCTGTGTAGACACAACAGACACTCATTAATTGCTTTTGCCCAAATCTAATATTTGGTTGCTAATGGCTCCTTGGAGGTTTCCTCGTCTAAATGTTCCACATAGATTACTAAACCACGTGGAGGTAAACATAATCATAGATGGCCTTCCTCCCTTCCAAGTGTATACCCCAAAGGGCCATGGGCCCTCACAGTCAGCCTAGAGAAGAGCCAGAGGTATGAACACCACTGGCCTTCCTCCAGCCAACGAGACCTCTCGAATTGTGGATAGCGCCACTAGTTCTCAGCTACTACCAGCACGATGCCCCCCCCCGCCCGCTTCCACCTGTTTGCCATGGTGTGGATAGCCCAGCTGTCTGGCAGAGACTGCAACGCTATCTGGTCATGTGAGAAGCGTGTCTTATAAAGAATAAAAGTAAAGAAAGTCCGGGGTGCTTCATGTGTGATTGGACACACCCCGGGACAGCCGGACTTCCTAAATCTGAGTGGCGATCCATGCAGGGAAGCCCAGGGCTCCTTTCACTTTGTTTACCTTATTTTCCCTCATCATTATCTAACGGATGTTCGTTTAATGTGACGGACAGTGTGTCTTCCTTTACATGCCATCAGCTGTCTGTGCTCTTCCTACGCTCGTTCTCTGTCCAAAATAAATAACTTTTGATTTGAATGGATGAGATTTTGCTGTCATGTTTCAGTCTACAATGTAGTTCTTACATATGAAGACATTCAGGAATAGAGCTTGTTAATTACCACAGTTTTGCTCAAAATGACTGATGGTAAGTTAAGTAAGTAAGTTCAGCTATAGAGCACAGGATGTACAACTACATGTGATAGTATGGTCTTGCTGATGTTTACTTTTTTGACCTATAAGTGAATGTGTTTTATAAACAGGCATTCTGCCATAAGCTGACAAGCTATCACTAAATATCGAATCTTCTGTCATCATACCACCCCTTATTAGGTAAAGTGACATTTTATTGAGTATATTAATGCATGACATGAGCTAATGCTTGATGTCATAAGCCTTGTAAGAATAATGTTTCATTGTAAATTCTGTGTCTTGTGTTATGAGACAGGCAGTAAATAACTTATGAATTATGTCTCTAACAGCATTATTGCAGCACTTACAGTACAGTAAGCATACTTGTGTGTGTGTTTGTGTGTGTGTGTGTGTGTGTGTGTGAGAGAGAGAGAGAGAGAGAGAGAGAGAGAGAGAGAAAGAGAAAAGTAAGCCCTCAGCAAGTAATAAATAAATTACAATAATTTGTATTTAATAATTATTAATTATTATTTACTGTCAATATATATAACAATTTTGCCTATAGTTTTCTATTTAATTTAACACAATAGTAAGTTACAGTTCAATAAAAAAAAAATATATACACATAAATAAAAAAAATATATATATATAAATAAAAAAAAAATAAAATAATAAAAAA
>JAODOY010005635.1:0-10291 GCA_025399855.1 Forbesichthys papilliferus | reverse complement strand
CTACTTTGAGTGCACTGCATTTTGGCGTACTTGTCAGTTTATGCGCACTATGTACTCAAAATATTAAGTATAAGTACGCAAGTGCGTGATTTGAGACACAGCTTCTCTCTCTCTCGCTCTCTCTATCTCTATCTATCCATTCATCAACACTCTTCCTCTACACACTCCAGCTCGCCATCATCCTTCACCACCCCCCTCCCCTTCCTTTTTCTTCTGTTGCCTTAGCAACTCAAGAGCGGCCCGCCGCCGAAAAGGGCGTACGCCTCGCGGGCGCCTCCCCTCATCGTGCTGGGAGGGGGGGAGGAGGACGAGCAGGAAGGCGCCCAGGGAGTATGTTTGACGTTGGACCCCCTCCCTCCCCCCCCCATCCTCATCATCAGCCCCTTATGTTTCCCTCGCCAACCTCCCTGGCTCGCTCTTGACTTGACACTGCATGAGAGTGCTGTGAACTCTGACCTCAGTTAAAAAAGTTTTCTAAAAATGTAGAAAAAAAGGAAAAAAAACTGATATTAATAAAAGACGACGACACAAATTTATCCAGTGAATTATCACGTAGTTTGTCTTCAAGGCAGGCTCCTCACACAGGGGCCGATTTGCCCCAACGGCAGGTCTGTTTCTCGGACGCCTCTGGATCTCCGGTGCTGAGTTCTGGAACCGTTGTCAAGCCAAGGCGTTACATTTGTGGCCGCTAGTGCAACAAGCTAACGCGTGGGGGAGCCCTTTGCTGTCAGTTGGTTGCTTGTGACCCAGTTACAGAAATCAGTGCAGACACACACACACGAGTGTGAAATCGTGTTGGATTTAGACGTGTGTGTGTGTGTGTTCTCTGGGTGTCTACCCCGGTCGGACTGAAATGGGAAAGATGCAGAATACACTATAAATTAATTGTTACCAATAATGATACACAGTGTTGTTTAATTAAAACTGGAGGGAAAACAATTGAAAAACAAGTACAACTGCAGTTTAATTAAGCACAGTGCAGCACAGGTTGATCAGCACTGAACACTAGCTGGGTTTGCCTTTCCAAATGAAGGTTTCGTGTTACCTGTTTACATGGTATGTCAACTAATGGGGTCTGGGGTTTACATGCACCGTTGCATTTTACCGGAATAGATGTTAAACATGCACACATTGTTTAGCTCAAAATGTAACATGTCCCGCTAACAAAAAGGCTCAAACCGGCTAGCATCAAGTTGTAGGCACGTGGCAGTGTCAGGCTATTTTTGTGACTGGTGGAGATATTTGGCCTACGGCTCCAGATGAAGTCACCGTAGCCTACTTTACTCCCATTCTTCATGTCACAATTGTTTTGTCTAGACTTTGTTGAGCGGCTGTGCTGAATAGCCTACGGGCATCACAGACATCAACAGTAGCGTAAAACGAGGCATGCGCAGAAGAGCACACCAAGGACGTTATCTGGGTTTAACCGTTTACATGGTAGAATTCTTCTGTCTGGGTTACGGAAGGGGTTATATACTACCCTTCTGCTTTGGGATGACATTTCAATTTGGTTGGGCCTTTCTCTTTCGATTGGAATGTTTATATGGAGCATTTTCTTTCGGGTCGGGCATTTTACCTGCTTCCAATCGGAGTTACAGGGTCCAATGTAAGCGCAGCTAATAGTCTTATAATATAGAATCCAAGCAGGACGTGGGGAACATGGTTGGCAGATGTAGCTTTGCCTTCCTCCACCTGCCAGTCTGTTCACAACCTGCTCCATCGCTCCTTAGTATTGTCGAAGCTAGAGGGCAATACTACACAATAAAAGTCTGTATCATTTAAAAGACATGATAACAGCAAAATAATGACTAATAACATAAAATAGCAGATACATAAAAGATAAAGGTTGCCTGGTTTGGTTCTCCCTCCCCTCTCACTGTCTTGTTCTCTATGGTAGGAGATCTTCTCTCTCTCTCTCTTCTGCTGTTGCTGTGGTACTGCAGTGATAGAGCTAACCTTATGTGACCTTAGTCACAGGTGCTACGCACCGCCGTCAGCTACTGACTGTGTGTGTGCGTGCGCGCACGGCTCTCGTGTGTGTGTGTGTGTGTGTACACTAGATATACACTGGAAAAAAGATGAGTCAAAACACATACATTTGAATAAGCCCTCATCAGACTAAGAACAATTCTGATGATACAAATAATTCTTCTTTTTTACAGTGTAGATTGCTATGACAGCATGACAGGTGAGGTGTGTCACCTGACATTCTGACACTGCTTGGTTTGAAGTTATCTGTTCCGCTTGACGGCAGCGCCCCCTTAAGGAGGATGCCGTTGGTGCAGACCAATTTTCTTTCTGCCGTTGAACTTCCCAGCGTTGTGCTACAGTACAGCGTGACATTGCTTTGCCCTCATCGTTTCAGCCCAGGGAAAAAGGTCGGATGAGATTCCATCGACTACAGAATGTCCAGATCGCCTTAGACTTCCTCAAACAGAGACAGGTAACGTACCGTCATGCTCTTCTATAAGTTTCCTTTGTGGAGAAGCAATTTAAATGATTTAATTTCATATGAACATGTTCTTTGTACAAAGCTACGGTAGGTTTTCCTTGTGTTCGCATATTTATAATGAAAGCATCATTTCATTACTGCATTTTAAAATCAAACAATGATAACTCTTGAGTTTGGGTTTAGCTCCAACCAGCCATGTTGGTCTGGTGGGGAGCTTGATGTACTCTGAATCCCACTCTAGCAGTTCTGATTTAGGGCTATATGAATGAACTGTACACTTGAATTATCATATCACCCTAAGTGGTACTAGACACCCTGAAAACCACTGTTGTCTAGGCAACAAGTAACTGCATCAAGTATATACCTGTAAATTGATGCTTATGGAAATGGCAGAGAAACTAACATCTGTGTATGTGAGGACAAGCCTGAGACGATGGTTCCTTCACTAAAACGTCCTGTTGGGCTCCAGGGGCGATGGCCGAACATCTGATGTTTGTTATTCTTGTTCAGGTCAAGCTGGTGAACATCAGAAACGATGACATCACAGACGGCAACCCCAAGCTGACGCTAGGCCTGATCTGGACCATAATCCTTCACTTCCAGGTCTGTAGCCCCTTGAATGACCCGTTCTGAGGCCCTGTGGTTCCTTGGTTAGAGTTAGAGGATTCACTTCTGGCAGAACGTGTGAGTCTGTGTAAATCCATGAAAGTCCCAGATCTTACCCCGTCATTCATCTTATGCCAACCCAGAGCCATGGAAAGAACATAGTTGCGTCATCTCTGTTCACACCATTGGACTTGGGTTTTTTCACAGCAATGGCAGATCATGGAGCCTCAAAATAGTTCAGGGAAGATAGCGCAAATACTAAAAATAGTTACGTTTTATATACATACATGCATGCATACATATACATACACATACAGTATCTCACAAAAGTGAGTACACCCCTCACATATTTGCAAATATTTGCTGTCCCCTCAAAATAACACAACACAGCCATTAATGTCTAAACCGCTGGCAACAAAAGTGAGTACACCCCTGAGTGAAAATGTGATATACTGTATATATTAAAATTAAAATAAGAAAAAAACTGTCCACCAAGCACTTCCGGGAACTATTGTGCCACAGGTTTAGCCTCTCCGTGAACCATGTGACCATTGACAATTTCAAACTTCCGTTGGCATAACTCTGTTATTTCCATGGCTCTGTGCCAGCCCATGAAACAACAGAACAAAAAGCATTGTGCTATGTTGTCACTGTTACAGTAATAGATGTACACTAGTTGTCCGGTAGTCTATCAGCGCTATACTTTCAGCGCCTGATGCACAATCAGGCACACAGGTTGGTGTAACTAACAAATTCCCCTGCAGTTCCACTGGTAGGCCACTAGGGCGAGCTGTTTAATGCAAGCTGGGCAATGACATCACTGCAGTCTCACACAGCAAGGTGACACTTCCAGCCGGTTGCCACGACGATATAGAGCGCATGACTCTGCAGCAGCGGCACACAGCTGTGATTCAGCAAATGGTGGGGGGAGTAGAGAATAGCCTAGGGGTGCAGGGAAGGCTACTGTGTGTGTGTGTGTGTGTGTGTGTGTGTGTGGGGTGAGGTAACCCCCACAGATGATGGTCCTGGGGCTGGGTGGGAGAACGGGAGGGGGGAGAGAAAGGGGGAGAACGACTGGCATGTTTAAACAGAAGGTTCTGAGTTCACAGTTAATGAAGTGGTCGCTTTGGAAACTGTCGACATCTTTTTGTTGTTTCTTCTGACATGACGCACGCACGCACGCAGTAATAGATGGACAACAGCCTGTTATGTCATATTGCCTTTTAATGGGCACTATTATATGCTACAGTTATGTTAATTTGGAACGCAGGCTTTGCAGCAAAAATGTTTACTAATGGAAAGGGACGTTGGTGACCCATCCTCCTGGGTTATGACTGTTATGAAATCATGGCAACAAGCTTAGAGAGGGAGAGAGAGGGAGAGAGGGAGGGGTGTGATGGAATCAGGCTGCCAGTCAGTCACATTTAATTAGTTTCCAATGTGTCTGTTTTTGGGTGTTGCGTTGCAGTTCTCTCTTGCTTGCTCTTTGTGTCATCTGTCATGGCCCCACCCAAATATCCCCCTCCCTCTGTGGTTTTCCCTGCATCTGAGGATAGGGGTCAATGCGTCCTGAAACTTGTTTTGTTTAAACACGGCTGCAGTTGCCATATATAGCCACAAGGTGTCACTAGTTATTGTTACATCGCATGTGACCTGTCTGTAGGATGGCTTCAGCCAAACATGCACAATCACTGTTTTCTTACTGAAGTATTTAAAGCTTTAATTAATCTGTTTTTAGCGCAATCAAAAAAACAATTCTGTCACATGACTTGCTTCAACATACCTGTATGTTTTATATATGGTATTTTAGCTATATCATTATCCAAAAACTTGTACAATATTCTTTATTTGTATTGTATATTGTACAGTATTTACCGCTCAAAGGGTTGTTTGGAGTTCATTGATTAGCGTTGCAATAACAGAAAATGCTTCTATCAATTTGATAGGGCTAGAGTTGTCTTTATTAAAAACCTTTCAAACTTTGATCTCGTTGCTACAGTAACACAACCCAAGCTTCCTGGTGACATTATCTGCATTACAGTGCCTGGTAGATGTAAATGTCTGTCTTGTGGAGACAGAAGCGTTGTTAGCAGCCGTCAGATAAAGGGTAAGACGAGGGTATGACCAGTGTTTATTTTTAGATGCTGTAAAGTCAATCTTGCTCCCCAGAAACATGTTCAGTTTGAAACATCGACTGACAGCTGGTCAGAAGGTTTTCCACCCATTTCAAATTAAATTCTGAGTTCCTAGGTCTGGTTTTATTGATATATCTTCTCTTCCATCTCTGTAATATAATTGGGTTAGTCCTATTTAATTTAGTCACGTGCGTATGTTGGACATTTTCTTTAATTAATTAATGAATGTGTTATCATTGTCATAATAATGGAATGTGGCATGGTACCATTACTGAAAACCAGTCTGTTACAACTGCTTAATACCAGTGGAGCATTTAAAGTGAAAATCAGAGCCTGTGTTATGATGACGTTGACCCAGGCTTCAGTTGCAAGCAGCCGGTATGCTCCAGGCTTACAAGACATTGCCGGGGACCCCTTGGGCACCTAATTAGTGACCATTGGTGGCTACAGCACCTCTATATCTACAGGTCTGTGTGTGAGCACCCAAATAACACTGTGGCTCAGCAATCAAATGTTAGCGTGCGGTTACTCGTGGGACGTAGGCTGATGACCAGAGCTCCTCTCAGCTATGACCTGTGACCTTTTGCTGCGTCGGTCAGTGTGCCAGCCTGACCGAGGTGTTGTGTTGTTTGTACAGGAGGTGGCTACACTGGAATAGTGTGTGTGTGAGTGATAGAGGGGGCATGGAGTTCTTCTGTTTTTTTTCCACCATTGCCTTTCCGTTCCATCCCGAAGCATTCCTAACCTGCGGGTGGATGGGCAGAAGGTAGAGCGAGGTTTGATCTCTCTCTGACTCTCTCCCTCGCTGGTGTCACGGCAATGCAACAGTCTGATTTGGGGGGGGGGGGGATCGCTCCTCTGCTGCGATCGCTGTGTGCCATTTAGAGAAGCTTTTGGGTCAGCTGTGTGTGTGTGTGTGCGTGCGTGTTTACGTAGCATAGAAATGTGCTCAGTCGCAGCTGAGAGTGGGGAGGGAGAAGTAACAAGACTGCCGATAGGAGGAGAGCAGAGATGGGAGGGAGGGAGAGAGAGAGAGA
Source organism: Forbesichthys papilliferus (assembly GCA_025399855.1). Lineage (NCBI taxonomy): Eukaryota > Metazoa > Chordata > Actinopteri > Percopsiformes > Amblyopsidae > Forbesichthys > Forbesichthys papilliferus. The sequence continues at coordinate 4,061 of JAODOY010005635.1, read as the reverse complement.
GGCTGCAGCAGCAGAGATTAAACGTATTCTCTCTCTGGCGCTGAGAGAGAGAGAGGGGGAGAGGTTGGAGAAGGCAGTAGGCGAGCGAGCTCTCGGCGACACACACTCGCACGCATATTTTCGTGCACACGTGCAGAGGAGCTCGTGCACAGCTGACCAAAAGAAGCTGCAAGGGGAGAACGCCACACACTCTTTTCCTGGAAGCGGCGGGCGCGTACCCTCGTTTAGCAACAGCCTCTCATCCAGACTCAATGCGGTGCAGCTCTGCTCCCTGTAGGGGGCGCCTGTGTTCTCCTCCATCATCGACATCATCTTCTACCGCTGCGTGCTGCTGGACCGGACCGGCGCTGAGTCGCTAGCTGCTCCCGTCCAGCTAACCAACTAGCTGGCTAGCTGAAACCCCGGCCGCTAGTGCCTACGTCTCCTTGACAACCCTGCCTACCGAGACCCTGATCTGGAAAGGACCTGAGTAAAGTCGTTCCGAAGTGGGGGGCTCCTGCGTTGTCCCAGATGCCTCCCTGATTAGGTTCAGCGGTCTTGAGCAGCGGGGGCTTTGGAGGAGAGGAGGCGCTTGGGGAGGCCCGGGTGGATCTCACTGTGGATTATGACCCCTGTGACGTCACGCTGCGACACCTGAAGGATCCGTGCTGACCCTGCCGGGCGTCGTTGTGCTCGCCTGCCCCGGTTTCTCAGCTACCCGGGCAGTGAGGTGGAGGGGGGGGGGGAGGGGGGATGGAGGTACAGGTGTGGGCTGCCCCTCCGGAGCGACCTGTGAGCCGGGAACGCCGGCTGGCTGAGCTAACTAAACTGTGAATCAAGCCTATAATTAGATGCAGAGGGCTAATCCCCCCCTTCCCTCCCCCCCACACACGACATGACAGCTTAGGAAAAAAAACTATGAACTGTCCTCATTCGCTGGCATTAATCCGCTCCCCAAGGACTGTCCCAGGCTCCATTTAACTGTTGATTTAATATCCATCTGTTGCCATGGGAGGCATCATCGGCATGGCGACAACAGCCGTGCGCTGAGGCGGGACATCCCATGACGTGAGACCTGGGGGACGGAGTGGTCGCTGTGCCAGCGAGCGGTTTGCAGCATCAGCTGCCTCCCGTCGACCACAGCCTCAGCACCGCCCGTTGCTGCCTCTGCAGAATGAGCCACCATCGCCGCGGTTACCGCTATTGCAACAGCCCTGGTTCATCATTTTAACTCCCGGGGGATCTGACTCGCGTTGTCGTACTTTTTTTACGCTTCCCACACAACGCACACGCGGCCAAACAGGAGCGTGCGTGATTGACGTGACCGCTCGGGTAACAGTCCGCCGCTCTGCTCGCACGCGACGCGCCCAACTGCCGAGTGAAGGCGCTCTCGCGAGACGCGGCCCGCAAAGTGTGTGTGTGAGTCACAGTCGCTTTGTGCACGGGAGGCGTGCAGTGCGTGCGCGTGCGTGTGTGTGTGTGCGTGCGCGCGCCTCGGCTGCACGTGCCACTGTCGGTGATGCAGCTGGTTTTTCATTCAGCCACACAACAGGAACTTCATTGTGCGACGGAGCCGAGACTGTCACTGAAAGCAGACGCACACACACACGCACGGTAGGTGCACATACTGTAGTGTGTGTGTGGAACACTTTACGGAAGCAGAGAAACTGGGCTGCAGGAAGGATTATCTCTCTTTTTCTCTCTCTCTCACACGCGCACACACACACACACACACACACACACACACACCCTTCGCTTTACGTGATGCTCTGCAACGACTGCCAACCTGCCAACGACCCCCGTGATGGATCGGCCTAAAGTTGGCACCTGCCGAACCCATCCACATCCCTGTGTCCTTGACGACGACGACGACTACGACGACCGCATAGGTCCCGTGGGACCGAGAGAAAAGACGTGGACACACTGGGAGGTAGAACCTCCTGCGCGGAATCAGGATCGGGGCTGGGGAGAAGCTTGCTTGTTCTCTCATACAGAGTGACAGCTTGTTCACTCTGTCCTTTACTTTGTGTGGTTTGGTCTCGTGGGCGGGAACCAGAGCTGAAGTAGCCTGTGATACTAATTCTGCTGTAAACTGATTGACTGTCCGATGGACTGATTAGCCCGCGCCCACAGAAATGGGGAGCTCCATGGGCTGCGTCCGCCCGCCCCGGGAGGCGGGGCTTACTGGGGGCACGCCTGTATCGGCGAGGAAACGCCTCCGCTTCCGGTGGAAGCGCAAGGGGAAGGGGGAGAGAGGAGCGACAGCGCGGCGGGCGGGGCCGAACCAGGAGCCAGACGAGGAAGGGGAGGGCGAAGGTGCGGAGATGCCTGACGCGCGCCTGGGCCTACCTGTTGCTCCTGGCAACACCCTCACCACGCCCGGCGTTGGCACGGGGCTGTCGGCCTCCCCCAAGCCGAGCCCCGCCTGGAGGGGCGTCTTCTGCCTCCCGGGGGAGGAGGACACGGTCAGCGGCATGGTGGACATCGCCAGCATTCACAACCGGGCCCCGCCCCCCGGCAACCAGGCCCCGTCTCCCGGCAGCAGCACCCCGGGCGGGGGCCGGGTGTGTCGGGTCCGGGAGAAGGCCCAGGGCGTCCTGGAGAAACCCTGGGTCCTCCGAGCAAAGGAGGAGGAAGGGGAGGAGGGGGAGGATGGGGGTGTGAGGAGGAGGAGGAGGAGGGGGGGAGGGGGAGGAGAAGGGAGGGAGCGCAAAGGTGTGGTCCACATCCGCGACGGCAGCGGCAAGCTGTGCGTGGTGAGGACGGTGTACCCCGATGACTACGGCTCCCCGGTGTGGCGCGGCTCCGGCGACAACCCCATGGACACCCCCTCCAACCCGTCGCCCGTCAGCGGACGCAGTCTAGACAACTCCCATCCTCCCCCTCCCGTCCTCAGGGTTCAGCTCTCCGCGCCGCAGGACGGATGCGGGGTCAATCAGGCCTCGGTTTCCCCCTGGAGGTCGCCGGGGCGACGGGAAACTAAGGATTTGGGCCTATTTGATGCCGCTGCCATTCGCACGCAAGAGGGGGTGGCCCCCCTGCTGGAGTCAGGCTACGCCAGCGACCTGCCGCTGACCTCCCCGGAGACAGGGGGCGCTACGCCAAGCCAGACAGACTGGGGCGGCCTAACCAGCAGCTCCTCAGAGCGGTGGGATTCCGTGATGGAAAGCCCTCTGTCGCCGCAGCAACAGGTGCCTGTGGCGCACCTTCCGCAGGTCTCATTCTATCAGCCCCTATGTCTGTCTGTATGTGCTAGCTAGCTAAACCTGGTTTAGCTAGCTAGCTGTGTTTTATCTTGCTAATCCAGGTTACATTAGCTGTCTGTGTGCTAGCCTGCTAAACCAGGTTTTGCTAGTTGTTGTCTCATCGTAGAATAGTCAGGTGTGGACTAGCTCTCTGTGTGCTATCTCGCTTATCCAGGTTTAGCTAGTTCTGTGTGCGTGCTAGCTTTTTCAGTAGAATTGTTAGGAAAAGTTCTCGATTTTGCGTTTGCGTGGGTCTTGGTGAGAGACGGCTAGTGCCATGGTCACTGTCAATGCACCGCTGTCACACGGGGGTGCGTGCATGTGTGTGCGTGCATGTGTGTGCGTGCATGTGTGTGTTGACCTGCGTCTTATCGTCCCTGCAGAACGCACTGTTCCCTTCCTGTTCCTTCCCACAAAAGCCTAATCACCACAGAGCAGGCTGCCCAACTGCATCCCCCCCCTTCCCCCCCTCCCTCTACTTCCCCAATTTCTCTAATGACGTCCCCAGTTTGGCTGTCGGGCTGTGTTTGTGGGCAGGGAGGTAAATAGAAAGAGCGGGTCTATTGAGCCGACACAATGTTGGGATGCTGAAACGCCTTCTCTCCCTCCTCGATGACCGCTTGATGTTGAAGGCGGGGGGTAGGGGGGGGGGGTGCGCTCTGTGTTACTTCAGACGTAATTATGTTGCAGCATCCTCTGCAGTGGTGACTGGGGGGTTATGAGACCAGAGACATTATATAGAGGAGACAGGCCACTGTAGGGACCCTCAATAGAACTCTATGGGAGAAGTACCAGATACATTATATAGAGGAGACAGACCACTGTAAGGACCCTCAA
>JAODOY010005634.1:0-10291 GCA_025399855.1 Forbesichthys papilliferus | reverse complement strand
ATAGAGTCCTACAGTAACAGTCTATATACACCAGTCCTACAGTTACAGTCTATAGAGTCCTACAGTAACAGTCTATAGAGTCCTACAGTAACATGATACACCAGTCCTACATTAGCCTGTATAAACCAGCTCTACAGTAGACTGTTATTGTTAGCAGTGCATAACTGCTGTGCACAAATGGGTGCAGTAGGTACTGTAAGTAATGTGATTCGATTATTTTTATATAATAAATTATGTGTGCACAAGAAGACCTCCCAAGTTTTAAAAGGGATCGTCACCCACTCATTTTCAAACCTGTTCTACATGGAGTGAGGATACTGGGAGACAGCAATTTTCATCTTGATTATTTCCTCAGGGGAGAATGATTAAAGGTGCGTCATCGATGCTGGGGAAATTGATATAGTTGATTATAGTTTATATTTGAACTTCAACAATCATTGTGTGTGCGGACTGTTCATATTTAGATATATACAGATATATATACAGTATATATATATATATATATATATATATATATACTTTATTGTCCTCTTGAGGAAATTAGTTTTGGGTTCTTTATGCCAGATACAGTTAGACACAACGTTGTGCAAAATATTATAGAAATAAATAAATAAATAGATACTAAAATAAGTAATAAACAGAGTAAACACAACTGAAGCATCAGTCAATATAGTTTCATCCTGCTCCACAACAAATTCATTATTTTCTTTCCAGCAGGAGACAACAATACAAGTACTAACTAGTACTAACCAGGCCCAACCAGTACTAACCAGTACTAACCAGGCCCAACCCTGTTAAGATTCAAAGTTTTAAGCTCTTATTCAAAATTGTAATTGATAGAGGCACAAAGGAGTTCTTGAAACGATTCAATTGACATATTTAAATTCTGTAACGTCTCCCTGATGTCAACAACTCATATTTAGAGTGTAAAAGATGTGAAAGATAATCTAAAGTTATCATGACCTGAGTGAGAACACACTGTTTAAAAGTGGCTTGGAGATTAATCCCCTTCAGACCAGTGATTTTCAAGTATTTTTATTAACCAGAGTTTTGTTTTCAATGACACAGAAAGGTTTCCAAACTAAGCAGTCATTCCATACATAACTATACTCTCAAAAACAGCCTGGTAAAACAAGAAACAATTTTATTTATCAACTCCATACAGACGAAGTCTACGTAAAAAATACATTCTTTAAAGGAGTCGAGAACACACCTTGTCAATATGAATATTCACAGTAATCATTAATATTCTAGGATAAGATACAATCAATAATCATACCAAGGTACTTATAGGACTGAACTTACTTGGCAGATTTTGTATGACAATTGGACTGTGATCACCTACTTCCTAAAATCAAAAATTATTTCCTTTGGGTTTTTTTTTTACAATTAGAGATAGGTGATTGGTGTCACACCAATCAGCAAACTCCCTGACTTCTGTATGATAAATTTGAATATCTTAAAAAGTAGACTTAACATAGCAGAATCATCATAATATTTATAAATATAGTTCTGCGAATGCCTGGACAAGCACTCATTAGTATACAGAGTGACAAGCACAGGTGACCTGAAACAACCCTTAGCAGCTCCAGTTAACCTTGACCCGCTGAGTTCTGTTTCTTAGGAATGAGTGATACCACTTAATAACTGAAGAATTACACAGCTGACAGAGACACACTGCAAAAACTAACATCTAATTTAGTGTGATAATCTAGATATAAAATCTAGTTGGACTTGTTTCTAATATAAATGGTTTATCTAGTTACTTAAATTAAGCAAATCTGCAATTAATTTAAGAAATCTTATCAAGAGAATTTCACTTACTGCACTGGCAGCCAAAATTGCTTGTTTTAAGCATAAGAAAGCTCATAATATATTTGCATTTATGGGCATTTTATTTGTTGGCGCACACACCAAGCCGTGAGGGGATATATTTGCTGGTTTTGACCAAAAGTGTATTGATTTGAATCGCTTGAATCGCTTGATTTGAATTGAGATCACATTTAATGCACACTTAGGGTTTTATAAGTGAGGAATGCCATGCAATTGCTGTGTGTGGGAGAACAATGTTCTGTGAAAGTTTGGAAAATGAGACCTAAGAATGGCATTCAGCTGTATAAAAGATCTTTGACATTTTACATGAAATGAATCTCCATCAGAACAAAACGCCATTTTAAGATGAGACACACATCTGCAAATGTTGCCATTCTGCCATTATGTTCAGAATATTGGCATCAGTGGAATTTAGCTAATATTATCTTGTTTAATTTTTCATGATGTTATGGTATGTAAAATTAAGATAAGATATATTGTAATAATACAAAACACAATGCTAATACTGTAGGTAAGTACTGGAGTTGCGCTTTATGTAAAGGATTTATAGTAATTGATTCTGTCAAATATTTGGCCAGAAATGTGTCTCTAAAAGTCAAAGTGTCTCTTGACCTACAGCAGCTTGGAAGTAAGGTACAGTACAGCATTTACATAGTGCCTGATTTGAGAGATAAAGACCCACAGGCCAACAAGAAGATGCTAAACTGAATTAATTGATATGCCCGATTGAAGCTATTTAAGCATCCAGTGGGAATCCTGTATTTCTGGTTTAGCTGGGATTATCATTTACAGAGCTAGAAAATGGCTTACTGGTACAGAGATCCATCTCCCATGTGAACTTATTATAAGCGTAAGTGACACTTCCTGCAAACTGGAGGTAATTAACAGTGAGTTGGCAATAGACAGCAGCCATCACCTTCTCTATGCCACAGGTCATTCCCATCAAGGTGAATTGTGTTTGCTGTCCACTTCCACGTGGTAAACATACTCAGGGGCTGAATTCAAGATTTATAAATAATCCTTTATTCTAGTTTTGTTTATTTCACATTTTTGGTCCATAACTTTGATTGTTGTATCAAAACATAATAAATCCACAGTAGGAGTGCTTTGACTGCTTGCTCCCAAAGCAGCGAGAGTCGTTATGAGCTTTGCCACACATACACTTATGCCTTAGTTTGTCCTATCCTAAGCCACACGACTACACCAATATATTCCATTTGATAGTCCCCTGGCTGGCTGATTTCATGCCTGTTTTCTTGTGCTGCGAATACATTACAAAGACAAAAACACATTAATAATCATTTTGGTAGGAAGAAAAACAGGGAGGTGGATGGTGAGAACAGAACAGAACAATAATACAAGTTTACTTGTGTACTATGAGTCCGTACTGAGAGCAGATGTGAGATGCTCTCAGTAATAATGGTGACTATATGCTACTGACGGTATACTGTACTGTATGTATGGGATTTAACAGATATTTAACCAAACAGGTTTTACATCATTTGCATTATTTCGATGATTGGAGCAGCCACCCACAAGCAGATGCTATAGCACCATGTTTGGTTTAGAACACATGGCGACATAGCCTACTGTAAGGAATATCTATTATGCTCTTATTATCCTCTAAATCCTGCTAGCTTACAATCTTACAATTAGCTTACAATTGCTGACTCCACCTTTAAGTTTTGCTATAACCTATGAAGCTCTTCCGTAAATTCCGTAAAGAGGACTGCTGAGTTGCTAAAAAAAACACATTACTGCAGATGTCAGATAAACTGTCCTTTTAAGGTTCCAAGGCATCCAACGTCAGTTTTATTATACAGATGTACTGTAGGTGTCAGGGATTGATGGCAGCATTCACCGGTCTGCCATGCTTCCTAGGTTTCGCAGTTACACATTAACTCATCCTGGACTCCTGGTCTGTGTCTTGTCATTCAACACACCTGGTTTCCATTCCCCAATTAGCTAAGGAATACATACCTTAGTGTATGTATCCCTCTGTTTATCCCTGTCCTTGTCAGTTGATGTCAACTGTTCTGGTGAGTGTTTTTTTAGTTTTGAGTAAATATATTGTTGTTCTGAACCCCAACCTGGGTCTGGTGTTTTCCACTTCCACTTGCTGCGTGACAGTAGGCCTATACGTATGACTCAAAACCACTCTTGTTTCATGAGAATGGACTGCTGTATCTTAGTGAATTCTGCCAGAATGATTCTAATTAAATGAAAATGTATCTGATGTTGGTGGTGGATGGAATGATCAATCATGCTTTTATCTGCTCTCATCTGAATTCTCTCTTTCTTCATCAAAAGTACTGACATATTGCTCCCCCATTAAAGCAGGATGTCTTTTGTGAGTAAAATAGTACATTTCATGCATTAGGCTAATTCTACATTAGGTAGTACGGTGTATGCTATTACAAAGTAGTAACTTTAAATGTTCTGTACCTCCAGATTGTTTGTGTATACAGTTAGGCTGTGGACTCTAAAGCATGAACGTGTGCAAGCTAAAATGTTAAATCAAGGCTATAGACTTGTTTAAAGGGAAGCGCTGTATGCTTAGGGTGTCAATAATTCTATTACTTCAGATAGATAAAACTATAAAGGAAATGTTGTAGCCTTGCACTGTTCTTCAAAAGTTTTATATTTTTTTCTTCTTCAGAATAACGCCCCCCCACACACACACACACACACACACACACACACACATACACAACATGAATTATCACTGGTTTAAATAAATAAAATTGAGTGGTCTAAATTCAGAAGTCTTCTCTATAGCGATGGGCTGCGATGTGTCATACACTCCCTGTTGTGTGCAACTGCAAAAATAAATGTGGCCTTGTAAAACTTATAGCCGTTTTGTGCAAATCAAAATAACAGAATAGGAGCCATCTGCATAAAGTACGTGCTTATAGACATGCAACCGGCACACAAGCATAAGCATTTAAAACTGCAACTGTTATGTACTGGTACTATGTACCTTTCTAAAGATAATACACCTTCTAAACCTCTTTGTGTTGTAATTTTCAGATGTTTGAAGCATAAGTACCGCACCTTGATAGGGGTGGTACTGTAACGTCCAAGATGCCACATCCCTGCTACGTTTTTCCTTGCTGGTGCGTGCCCGTCTGGCGGACACTTGCCCGTTTGCGCCAGCACACTTCAGCCACACGTGCTTTATGTTACTGTGTGGGTGTGGGGTTATTTAAGGTTGGAGTTTCCTTTGTTGTTTTGTGGGTTATTGTTTCACTGTCTGGCTGCTGTTTTGTGTCTCGTTTGTTCGCTGTGAAGCCGTTTATTAAACGCTGAGCAAGGCTCGTTCGGTACGTTCCTGTTCCGTGTCCTTATTGTCATCTGCGGCAGCACTCGCCACCCACACCATTACGCAGAACAAACTGAGAGGAGAAAAAAAATACATACAAGTCTGTACTTCCTGGCAGAGAAAAAGATCTGTGCTTCTGAGAATGTTTTTGAGCCCATTAAAGTATCTGTCCAACAGTCAAACTATGGTAAGTGGTTTCAAATGGAAGCTTTAGCTTCCCTTTATATTGAATTTCACAACAATTCTACCAGTTATTCACATGGTGTCTAGTCAGTCAATAGATTCTAATTCAATGCCTTCATTCTTTTTTTCATTTTATCTTAAGTTACAGGACAGCATTTCAAGAGGTGTTGCCTGCTATGAATATAATAAACTCACTTGTATTGATAGTTTGCCAGAACTGGTGATTAATTTTAAATTAGGTTAATGAATTAACTTCTAGCAGGACACTATTGTATACATTTACAGTATAGTTAATACTGTATACAATACTGCATAGTCTATATGAAAGGTAAAATGTGCTTGAAAAGTAAGTAGAATTCCCATTAAAATGTTGTTATTTAACAAACCATCTCCACTTACAATAGATACAAGATGTTTTCAGCTTCAAATGTCTCACAGCCCTCACATTATGGATAACCTACAGTACCACAGTGGTCCCTAAACTGGGGTCAGGGCACATAATCCTGCGTAATTGCAATATCATTTAAAAAAAGTTAAGTATATTAGCATTAGCATTGCAGTGATATATTTTTATTGTATTAAACGTATTTAATGAAAAATCGATGTATTTGATATAGTGTTATGAATTTGGCCAGTCCATTAGCTAACAAATATTATTAGTGGTCATTACAAATTAAGAAGTCAGGGTAATTCAGCAGATAAACTAATGTGAGATCCAGCTGCAGAACTGCAATGTGGCAAAGTGGTGTAGGTGGTTATCAGTGATATCACTGCTATGTGCTGAACATCCAGGAGTAGCTCCGTCAATGCAATGGAGCGCAGATCACTAGTGAATCAGGCCTTCTGCAGGCAGATTGATAGAGCTGATACCATGTGTGCCTGAGGTGGAAAGGCATGCCTTTCAAGCACGTCTATTGCCTTACTTAAACATGGAGCCTGGAAGCTTGGAAGGCCTATATTATGTTGCCGAATATACTGACTGTAGGTTAGCATAACAAATAGGAGACCGCTACAATATTCTGAACATGTCTGGCCTGTACTTGGTTCAATAATTTAGTTTAAACTTGATCTAGTAGATAACCAAAGGCTTTGTTGCATTTCATTTAGATTAGGTTTGCAGACTGTTCTGGAATTAGTCGACATGCAGATCATTACACTGCAATACCTAGTGTCAGAGTGCAGTACACTGTACATGATTTGGATTCAGGCTTATGGAATGCCTACATCTATATCCACCATCTATTACAGCTGCTACCCGTGTAGCAGTAGCCCGTAAATGGAACCCTGCTACACAAGCTTTTAGCGCAACATATCTCACCCACACTGAAACAGCTATGAAAGAGGACAGTGGTCTATGGTTGTGATCCCTGGTTATGATGGGATAACAGTCTCATCTACATACGTTAGCCCCCAATCCCACCCCCACCCCCCACCCCCCCACAGCCGCACAGACAGTGACACAGATTACATCCACCCACACTGTGGAAGATTGTTCATGGTTGGGTGGGGTTGTATATGTGTCATATGCAGCAGATTGTGGCTTGTAGGTAAAGAAAAATGGAATGTCTAGCTGCTGATAAGACTGAATTGGTTCTGTAAACTGTATAGGACCAATTCTACAATGTTTATCAACATGCTTGAGTACTGTATCCCCAAAGTTTTTCAAGTTGATCCTTGCTGAACTTGCTGGTTATGCTATTGCTGGATGAACCAACTCTTACTATTGATCCATAACTTGCAAAGTTATGGACCGCTACTATCTAAACAAGGACTGTGTTCCTAGAAACATTCTGGGGACATGTGGAAACTAAAAAGCAGACAATTTATTTTAGACCATGCCTCTGTTAAATACATGTTCTACTTCGTGACTACTTGGGGCATTTGAAATGTAGCAAAATATTATTAGCCATTCAGTCTAATTTGGGTGCACTTTTTTTTTAAACTTCTCACACACTGCTGGGTAAAGCCTCAGGAATAAGCACACCCCCATTTTGGGAACATTGCTAACCTGGAATAATTATTATTTATCTTAGTCTAAAATAATGCGTCACTTTTACATACTATTCATGATATTATATGATTTCTGCCTGATTATCTCTGTCCTACAGATGCTTGTGTAATGATCCCTATTATTTTGTTATAATATTATTATATAACCAGACTGTATGCGTCATTGTGCCCAACACACTCCCAGCTCATTGTGTGCACCTGTGTGTGACTAGGGTATCTAATGTATTGCGTATCTACAGTAGTTTGGTTCTGTCAGTTCTGTTTTGTAACTCTCTTTGGATTAAATGTTGAGATACGTCTCATACAGTATACTTCATGTTAGTTGCGTCCGTTAGTTAGTTAGTTAGTTTTATTGTGCTTTAATGTTTTGTTGGACCTGCACCTGCACTCACCACTTTAACTCACATCACAGACAGTAGATAAATTAAATGACAGAATTTTGACAAACATGGCTTCTTACTGTATTCAGCCTTAATGAATGGAGAACGTCAACAAATCCCCTCTGCCATATTTACGCATAAGCTGCACATATTCTCTGCAATTATGTGTTCCAGTTACTCTACTGTGCGTTTTGAATTGAACACCTGCAGATACTCAAATGCTTTTCCTTGTAGATGCAATTCATTTAGAGACTGATTTCTGTGCTCTGCATCTACAGTATACCTGTAGATCTACATACAGGACCATATACTGCGCGCACACACACACAGACACACACACACACACACACACACACACACACACACACACACACACAAGCACACAAACTCCTTTAGCAATACAGTAGGAATACTTAATTGGTGGACTGTGTTACTTGCTAAGAAACCAGTTGTATCAGCTGTGTGTGTGCGCGTGTGCATGTGTGTGGTGAGGAGGGTTGTTGACCTGCTGAAGTAGAAATCTATAATCATAATATTAGTGACCACAGATGTTCCTCTGAAGTACATTGTATGTGTTGTGTGTTTATTACATCCGCTGAGGAGGTTGTTTATTCATCTTGATTTGTTTGCCACTGTTTGACAGTTCACACGCTTTCTTAACTCTATACTCGTACTGTAGGTATGCAGGCCATTGGTGAGTGTTTGAATCTTGTCTGTCTAGAGCAGGCGTCTGCAACCTTTACTATCAGCAGAGCCATTTGACGCCCATAGTATTTTATATTTATCTGTCCAGAGCCGCAGATAAATATTATACTATAGCCTATAAACATTACTAGTAGACCTAAATAAAAGTTAATTCACGTTTTCCCCAGGAGTGATTTTGAACCGGGAGAACAGTGAAATGCCAGGGGGGTGCGGGGGCATGCTTTCCCGCAACGATAAAACATTTAAAATAAAGCACTAAAAGTAATGAATGAATACAATGATGGTGACTTGAAAACAGAATATACACTGCACTCACATTGGTGAATGGACCAGATCCCTTTGGATATTGGTGAAATCAGAGGACACAGGCTGGAAATGCAAAATATAAGTTGAGATATCGGGGGGAGGGGGGGGTGGGGTTGGGAGGCGGTGGGTGGACAACAACACCTAGATTAATTTCTATATGTTTCACAATACAGAAAGACACAGTAAATCTGTTTTGCAGTGAATTATCTCTGGTGAGTTGCCTAATGTATTTTCTGTACCGTAAGTCAAACAGCGCCAGAGTATCACACTTTTATTGCACATTGTCAAAATACATATTCATAATAATTCTTCAAGTCAAGTCACATCAAGTATAAGTCCCATTTTTATCATTCTTGTGTGGTACAGTTGACAGATTTCAGTTGTCACAAGTTTATACAGTGACCGTATTTACCGTAGTGTGCAGTAGACGAAATATATGTAAAAGTCACTTACAAATAAAATGGTAATTCTACAGAAAGTTTCCTTTTACATAATTATTACACTTAAAAATGACTTTATTCTTACAATGTATTCATATTTTAAAGTAAAACAACATGTTGTTTGACCACTTATACCTTCTTGAGCCATCAATATTTATTTTGAATGAATTATATAAAATTGCTTGTCCGCCGTGATGTATCAAGGGTGAGTACCATATTTTAAAGTAAAACATTAGCCTTTTTACCATTTCAACTGCATTAGTGTATGAATTAACTATACATATATATTATATACATTAAAGAAAAACGCAAAATGCCAAAATAATATTATAAAATATATAATAAAAGTTGTTGTCCCTTGGGTTCATGTCACTGGTGTTACTGCATAACAATACTGATGATCATATTGATCATCAAACATCATTTCACTTAATTATAATTTTCTCCTGAAACTAAAGGCATGTTATCTTCTTCTTGATAGTCAGAAAGAGAACCTGTCTTTAAAGGTGAGGTGTATAAAATTACCATATCCTCCAAACCATTAGGGGTCAGCATTTCACCATAATATTGTGGTGTCATAAGTTCACCCTCAGTTCTGCTCTTATTGCCAGTTTCTCAGTCAATACACTTACATGTATCCACACACACACACACACACACACACAATATAATTATAACAGCGCAGGGTGAGGTCAAGTGTAGACAGACTAAACACACACAGGAGTACATAAACAGACGAGCCACTGCTCAGCATAATGAGATTCAACAATACACGGGGAATACTCATAACAATGGAAAGTGCGTGAACACGAACACAAACGGCAACTTAAACAGAGAAAAGGTTAACAATAACCCACTTACTGAAAGTAGTCGTCCAGCCTTATAAGCGCTCACACCCACACGGCTGGGAGAAATCCGCTGATTGCAAAACCAGTAAATGGATGTGCCGGCCTTAGCTGCCGCATGAAACACCTATGCATGGTAATTGTCAATTTGACAAAATCATTAAAGACTGGAGAATTTACCCAATAATTCTAGTTTTACGACTATATCGAAGTTATCTGGGAATTTATAACACTTTATAAACATGTAAAGTTTACGTTTGTATGGCG
>JAODOY010005633.1:0-7500 GCA_025399855.1 Forbesichthys papilliferus | reverse complement strand
GGGAATTTTGTATTGTATCTAGTATTATAGTGTTGCATCAAAAGTTTTATCTTCTCGTTGTGATGTTTTCACGTATGTGAGGGAGCTATGACTATCCAGTGACGGCAACATTTTTGATTATTTTAACCTACAACAGCATGCCGTTTGCCGATTCTACTGAATCCCCGCTTGCACACAATGATTCAGTAGATATTTATAACTTGGTCGGACCGCTGCGTGGCCTTGTTTTTTTTTTAACAAATGCCTAAGAGAGAGCGGTTCAAAGCAAAGCTGCTTCGACGTTTTCCTTTATTTTTTTCTCTTTTTCTGAGAATAAAATCCCCAGCATCACACAGCGCTTGTGTATCCATGTTTGACAAATACTTGACCGGTGTCCTGACATTCTATCCTACCCGATCGATTGTCCTACCTCGTCATACTGCGCATGCGTACATTCGATTTTCGTCATTTACGTCAGGACTTGAGACACGCCCACATTTTGTTCCTACCAGCTTCCAGAATTATATCGTTGATGAATATATTGTGGAAAGGTTTGTATTGCTGTCGAATTAAATTTTTTAAATATAATACATATAATATATTAGTTATTGAGCATAGTATAGTATTACATTAGCTTGATTCATGATAGTTTACTTGTCCCACTGTAGGCTATATGAATATATTTCGCGCCATTCAGGGACGTTTTAGCACAATCTATCTTAAGTTATTTTCACCCGTCGATTTAATTATTTATTTGCCAGCAGGAGCACTAGCTATACCATAACATTATTTTGTCCCGTCGAATCATACCGCTTTATTTCTATAGCCTAATTTAAAATCTAGCAATGTGTAGGGTAGGACAGTCTGCCAAGGTAGGACAGATGGTCCTACCTTACATAATGCTAGATTATAAGTTAGGCTACTAGGTCTACTAGGCCGAAATAAAGCGGTATGATTCGACAGGACAAAATAACGTTTTGGCATAGCTAGTGCTACTGCTGGCAAATAAATAATTAAATCGACGGGTGAAAATTACTTTGTTAGAGTGTGCTAAACTGTCCCTGAATGTCACGAAATATATTCATATAGCCTACAGCAGGCCAAGCAAACTATCATTAATTAAGCTAATGTATTAATAATATACTATGCTCAATAACTAATATATTATATGTATTATGTTAAAATAATCGAATTCGACAGCAATACAAACCTTTCCACAATATATTCAACAATGATGAAATTCTGGAAGCCGGTAGGAAAAAAGTTTGGGCTTGTCTCAAGTCATGACTAAAATAACGCAAATCGAATGTGCGCATGCGCAGTATGACGAGGTAGAACTAACTGTCGGGTAGGATAGAATGTCAGGACACTGGCATAACATGATCATGTCTGGATCACACCTGGCTATTCCAAGAGACCCATATGAAGCAATTGACTTATACATACATTTGAGAAGTTGTTATTTATTCTTTGTAATTGTACTGTACAGTAGCTATTTATTAATATCCATTTTACATTGGCTTATGTTACTGGCTTTAAATTGTCTTTGCATTGTGTTAAATTACCTAAAAAGAGTGCATGCTGTTCATAGTTAGTGAAAAATGTAGAGCAGGACAGGATTAAATACATGATTATAATGTGTGTGTAGCTGTTTGAATCACAGTATTGCAAGGGAACGCAAAATGTATTGCGAGGGAACGCAAAACTATAGCGTGGGAATGCAAAATATAGCTATAACATTTTTTTCCACCATTACCTTTTCTCCGCATGACCCCTAAGGGGCTCCATAGATTTTCATTTGGATATTTAAAAAATAATTTGTCACGGTTTGAGTGGGGTTGGCAGAAACTAGAAGCAGGTTGGAGTATAATAACAATGATTTTAATCCAAAAAACGAAGCAGACACTCACCATTACAGTAAACAATAACCAACAAGCACAGGGAGAAACAGAGGGCTACATATACTAAAGCTAATTAGCACAAACAAAACAATAAATGAACGCGACCTGCTGGTTTCTTTGTGGGTTGGTTATTCTGTCACGGCCAGAGTGGGGGTGGCGGGAACCAGACGCAGGTTGGAGTTGTAACAATAAGGATTTTATACCAAAAACGAAGCAAAGACACTCACCATTACAGCAAACAATAACCAACAGAGACAGGGAGAAACAGAGGGCTGCATATACTAAAGCTAATTAGGGGAATGGGCACCAGGTATGTGTAATGACAAGACAGCGTGAAGGGAAACCCAGGAAGCATGGCAGGGCCATCAAACCCTGACATAATTTCTTGTTCTAAAATATTGACAGGCCACTGGACAGGGGGAGGGGCTTAGTAAAGGGTCACTGAACATGCTTTTCTTAAACTACATTTAAAAGGGTTAAGAACAAGGTACTTTTTTACATTTACTTGAGTAGATTTATGAAATGTTATTTTTATGGGAGTTGGCTAATTGTACTTTAGTCTACGAGTATATATTTTCAGCATGCTACTATACCCACCCCTGATAATAATACAGTAACAAGATCAATATAATATATTGGTTACCTTTCCTATTAAAGAATAAAAACACTATATTGACATCTGTCAAAATTTGGCATGGCATGGTGTCCCTTATTTGGTAGAGAGAAAGTTGGCAACCGTAGTTGCTCACTACTTCCAACTCAGCTACGCTACCAGTACTAGCCAAGTTCGTTTTAAACATTAGCGATTTACAGTCTATAGTATGGTTACTGTACGTACCATAGTATCTTTTTGCCTGATGGAACCCCATCGACGATGACGATAACATTAGAAGAAATACTTTAACATGCTGATGTAATGTTGAGAGGTGGCAATCACTTCTGTAGGTAGCCTACTGTCTGGAGTATCATCACTTATGGAAAATAATGTTATTCTGTCGGCCTCTTGTCTTCAAAGTATGACGGGAACTAATACGGTGACTTTTAGCCACAGGAGAACATACTCTGCATACTTTGGAGGTAACTACAAATCATAAGCTGGCTCAAAACCGCACTTGTATTTTAGATTGTTGGTTGTAAAAACACTAGACTATCGATAACTAAAACCGCCCAGAAGTGCTCACATGACCAAACGCCGGAAGTTCTACACATATTACTGACAACGGTTCCCGCCCATACATGCATTCGAAAATAATGTGATACCAAAACCGTCATTTGAACCAGGCTGTAAACATGTTTATTTTTGCTGTAAAATATTACATTTTCACATTGGAGTCTATGGGGACTACCTACCTTGACTACCTTTTGCAGTCAGCCTCATGTGGTCATTTGATGAACTGCAGGTTTTGGCACTGTTTTATTCATTTCTCAGCACCGGAGGTTCCCCCTTGGTGCACTGAGGGGTGGTGCACAAGGATTGCTCCCTGTCTGGTATTTCCAATTTTGCTATTGCAGCCAAATGCTGCTGTGCCCATAACGCCCATTTCCCACATTGATATCCCATAGAAAACGTGTGCCTACAATATTATTATACTTGATTATTATTTATAATATAGAATGTAATGTCAGTGGTATTTCACTTAGGTGTCGTGTAGAGCCCAGTAAAGCTTTTTAAAGTGACGTCGTCACAAGGCACGACCATGCAGAAAACATTAATGTGCTTTCTTTGGGCTGGACATGTTTATATTTTTGGACTATATCCAACAATATAGCATTGCCAGTCTTACAGCCAGTCACTGCAAAGTAAATTCAAATTTAGCTTTTTAGACTTTGGTCTATTGATAATAGTTGTGTGACAAGGGGTTTGTCCTGCTACTTCAGCAGAAACATACAGAAATGGCTTGTTTCATTGGAGTTGGAGTTCCATATTTCTCTGCCTCGTGGGTGTGTCCAAGTCTGAGTCATAGCCATGCCATCAGCAGAAAATGGAAAGTACAGCACATACTCTACGGTATGTCCCTCCCTCCCACTGCATAAATAATTAGATAATAATGACCATATTATTCCTGTGCGCGGTAGCAGTCCATACACACAGTGTGCCTTGGGTCTTTTTCAGTTTAGCTCAGCTTGTATTCTCATCTTATATCAATCATATAAATTGTTGAGCTAATTTTATTTAATCGTGTATTTCTTGTTGATGCTTGCTTTACAGTGCTAATAAGAGTCATGCCTAAGCCATTGCATCTCATTACTCTTAGGCAGGTGTGCAATACATCATTGTCTGCTACTGTATGTGTAGCATTTGATCCATTGTATGCAATATTATGGTTATATTTGGTCCTCTCTGTTTTTTGTTTGTTGGGATATTGAAAATTACATTTGCTGATATATACTTTTTTTCACGTTGGGAACTTAGAGAAGTTCCGAATGGCTCGGTGCTTGCCATTATCATGAAAATGTTTTAAACCCAGCATAGTCATGTTGGCAATGTTTATGTTGCAAGTATAAATAATATGAAAACAATTATAATATTATAATGGTATAATATACACAATATGAATAATGCATACTGTAACTTATTAATTAAGAATAACCAAGGAAGAATATGCATTTTCTTGGATTCCCAATGGTTTATAGGATGTGCAGTTCCCTCACTATTAAAATAAGTTATGTACACATTCTTGTACCTTTGCCTTTATTAAATATGTTTTGCTCTGAATCAAATAGTTTATGGTCATGATCATTTTTGTAGCTGGATGGGTTGGTTCCAGGTTTCAAACTCTTTATATAAGGATTTTATGAAAAGTCAATGGAGAAAATTGATGGGAAATGTTTTTTTGTCACCAGAGCTGGAGATGGCAGTCGCTGTTACGCTCTATTTCAAAGATCCCATCTTTCCTTGTAAGATATACATTCTCTGTAGAGTTACTTAGCTGCTGTGATGTTTGTTTGTGTAGGCCTGGACTTTACATGTGAATGTACATGGCTCTGTTAGCGTTGCTGGAGGTAAATATACAGTTTTCATGTCAGCTAAAGTCTTCTCTGATTGGACCATTCTGTGTTAGGTGGGTGGGCCCCAACATCAGGGACACTCTAGGACCCTACTACAACATTGTAACGCAGAAAAAGACTGAATCAGTCCAACTTATTAATGTGATTATCGAAGCACAATAGCTTTTCCACTGCAAATCTTTCCTCCAAATCAAACAGAACAAGTCGCCTTTGTATGCTATTTTAGTTGCTCCTCCTGTGTGTCATATATTTGAACTGTAAAACATATTCTTTCTCCAGCACACAGCTCCTGTGTGTCAGCTTAGTGTGAATATGGCCAGACCACTCAGTCCCCACCCTTATTTATCCTGCATTGGAAGTAAGTGTGCTGGAACACATTTTCCCAAAACAGGCTGGTGACAAGTTTGTTCCTAGTTGCAATGTCCACTCTGAGTGAAGGAACCACCAGTATTTAGTCTAAATACTCTTTTTATGACCAATACAATCTGGTGCTTTTATATAAATATGAAAATACCACTACATGTATTCCAGATTCGTTCTGAGCTTTACTGGCATTTAGCTTTTCAGAATCTCCACATACTGCTGGAGCCAGCCAGCTAGCGACGTCCCAACAACACATCTAGTGGGTGATTCTAGTTGATACTACTAAATGCAGGGTTAGTAGTCAAGAACGCTTGCTAACTTTGAGTTCAAATCAAAACAAGATTCCTCCACAGTGCCGCCACACAAATTGAAAAAACATTGGTAAAGGGTAAAGGTGGTAAAGGTACCCTTACAACACATTGTGAAGCAAAGCGTAGTACTGCGACTTTGTTGTTGTGAGCGGTGTTCGCCACATTGTTTAAGTTCCTATTTACAGAGACTGTGAATAGTGTGCAGAAGAATTGTTACATTTTTTCAACACACACAGAATGGTAAGCTAGCGAAATGCAAGGAGATATTTGGTGAATTAGAAAAAGGTTGATGTTAAGGACATGGAATATATGCTCAAACTTATTTTTTCTACTATGTCATGTACAGTAGAGCACCTGCCATTGTTTTAAATGAATACTGCCAGTTTGTACTAACATCCACCATAATGAGGTCACCAGGTAGAATGAAACAATTCATTACTATGTCAGCCCTGACATACGTTACCCATCTCAGCCAACCAAGAGCTACAGTATGAGCATGGCAATAACACAGAGCACAACAGTGTAATTGTTAGTGCTCATCACAGTGCAATAGCTTGTCAGCAGTCTGTACTTAGCACTTGCTCACATGGGAATACATGTCAGGCATGTTTCCTACATGCTGAAGGGATAATCTGGCACTGGTGTATTTCTTTTGACTTCCTTAAAGCTAGTGCTGTAAAATAGTACACATTCAATTGTATCACATGTAATCAAATGCAGGAAGGAGTATGTCATCATAATATAAAGTCAAATCAGATAGGATCACAGTACGCACAATATACTTCTGCATCTCCCTGCTAAAAAGTGTACTTTTGCCACCATTGAAGGTACACTGAAGCTCCTTAAGGCCAATGGTAAGGTAAGACGTGCATCATAAGATGTCAGGGTTTGGCACGTCAATGCCATAGTTTAGAACTGACATTTCTGCCAGAACTCACTGTTTGTGTTTAAAACGTAAAAAACATGTCCGTAAATGATGTGGCTGTTTGTGCTAGCCACTCAGCATTCAGGTGTAAGCGGGATGCTCTTTGTGTTTCGTTAAAGCCATGAAACAGCATGTTACGCAGAAGGATATGGCATCAATTCCAGGCTGGCGTTGCCTAGCACTGTAATAGTTAAACATGCAACAGAAGATCCACTTCGGCTGACTGACAGAAAGTCAAGCCTCAATCCTCTTATTTTTGTTTGCTATGGCATTTGACATATT
Organism: Forbesichthys papilliferus; assembly: GCA_025399855.1. NCBI lineage: Eukaryota > Metazoa > Chordata > Actinopteri > Percopsiformes > Amblyopsidae > Forbesichthys > Forbesichthys papilliferus. The sequence continues at coordinate 730 of JAODOY010005633.1, read as the reverse complement.
TATAAATAAACTCTTTTTTTTTTTTTACTTTAGTAGCCTGTGTTAACTATAAGTGAATCTTCTACATTTATAATTTTAACTCCATTTTAATCTTCTGACACAAGGGTTTACCAACATTGCTGTAGTATGGGATGGGGCCAGAAATCTATGAGGGCCTTGCAATACACCTGTAGTATTTTATACTGTATATACACTGCAACCACAAAGTCATTTTTATCGCATAGTTGTGTAGCAATAATTAATTTCAAGCATAATCTCTTGATTTCATGATCTGTTCCTCTGCATTGACATGAATCTTAGCTGGATATTTATTTTCCAGGCCCTTACTCTTAAACAACTGACAAACATACACTGATGGGCCATTATTGTGTGCCGTACTGTACATATGTTTTAATAGACTTTAAAGGAGCACATGTTTGCCTATTCCCAGGCAGATGCAGCAAATTTGCAAACATGGCTAAAAGACTGTCTTGCACATTCCACAGTGGGACATCTGCAAGCCTACTTGTTTAATTTGGGGTGTATCCAACCCCCAAGCGGATCATCCATGGAAAAACACAAGGATGCAGTCTCTAGACAGTGAGACGCAACACAGTAATGACTGATTGATTTAGTAATCATTGAGAAATGTATGTCCCTGTACCATACTGAACCAACAGTGCACCTCTACCTGTTTTAGCAAAAGTGGAAACCAGCAACATTGGCAATACAGATATCACTGTTCCTTTTC